>APFE031050858.1:0-27579 GCA_000404065.3 Pinus taeda | reverse complement strand
TGCCACAACATTTTTCTTCCCTTTTTTGTAGATGATTTCAAAGTCATAGCCCAACATCTTTGTGACCCATTTTTGTTGCTCTTCTGAAGATAATCTTTGTTCCAAAAATTATTTAAGACTATCATGATCTGTTTGGAGCAACAAAACCCTAGAATCCAAAGATCTGATACCAAATGTTATGAAACCAGCTCACAAAAAGATAGAAAAGATAGATGAATGTTTTAGAACTCATCCTCCTCGAGGGGGCAACCTCCTTTATGTTACACAAATGAATAATTCTTGTATGATTCAAATGACAAAACCTCCTTTCTATATATAAGAGTCTAAGGGGTCACAATATAACCAAGCCGACCTAACAATAAAAATATAAAGGCACAAAAATAACAATAGCGGGATTCTATGGGGCACAATAATAACAATATGGGGACAATAGGGGCACAACAATAAAAATAAGGGATACAATGAAAATAGTAATGGGGGAATCACTAGCATTATAAGGACCTAACATAGATCAACCAATAGATAGAAGGAAACATATAAAAATATATATATTGTGTGTCTACCCATGCACATAGATTAAAAGGAAACTAGAAAACACATTTGTCATACTAATTTTTGAATCATAGATCTGTATTCAACGAGAGTCACAACCTTCAACAATTTTTAAAATCAATTAATAAGTCATTTGAGATACATATCCACTATCATAATATCAATACATTGTTTCGATACAACTAGAGCAAAGGTGTTAGGTCTCTATAATACTAGTGATTCCCCGATAACTATTGCCATTGTAGCCCTTATTATTATTGGTGTTCCACTATTGTCCCCATATTTCTATTATTGTGCCACATAGAAGCTAGCTATTGTTATTGTTGCGCCGTTATATTATTTGTTTTTAGGTCAGCTTTGATTATATTGTGACCCCTTAGACTCCTATATATAGAAAGGAGATTTATTCATTTGTAGCATCCAAGAATAGTTCATTTATGTAATGTAATGAAGGTGTCGCCCTTGAAGAGGCTGATTATGAAGTTGTTGATCTATATTTTTTTATTTTATTTTGTGAGCTGGTTACATAACATTTGGTATTAGATTTAATTATCTTTCCCGTTATCACTATGATACCCCTTAATTCAACTTCCTTTCCTTTTGAAAATAATTCATGAAAAGTTCTTGAAAATTTAAATATACAGAAGCATCCAAAACTACTCAAGCATTGAAGACAAAACATTTTTGAAGGAGAGGGGCATGTTAGGTCCCTATAATACTAGTGATTCCCCCATTACTATTTTCATTGTAGCCCTTATTGTTATTGTTGTGCCCTTATTATCCCCATATTATTATTATTATACCCCATAGCAGCCCACTATTGTTATTGTTTTGCCCTTATATTATTGTTGTTATGTAGACTTTGATTATATTCTAACCCCTTAGACTCCTATATATAGAAAGGAGGTTTTGTCATTTGTAGCATCTAAGAATTGTTCATTTGTGTAATGTAAAGGAGGTTCCCCATCTAAGAGGCTTATTTTGAAGTCGTTGATCTATATTTTGTTCTATTTTGTGAGTTGGTTACATAACAAAAGGTAATCAAATTTTTAGTTAATTTGGATCATCTTCCTAACGCATCATGCATTAGGAATGCTCTACCATTGTAGTTTAACAATAACTAACTTCTGGAATAAACTTTTCCATCTAGGGTTTAGTAACTTGTTCACAATACCCTACCATTACACCATATATTAATCCATACAATGAATGAGTAAATAATTTAGTAAACAAATAGATTTATCATCACTCCCTCTTATATTTGATCCATGCTTTCATATCTCTGAGATCTGAATCTCCTCATGTGTCTTGTAAGAAATAGTACACATGAAAACTCAAAGAGATATGAACACCAAATGTATTATTTCAATTTCCTTTTATAGAAATAAATCCCATCAATGCCATAGGAAAAAACTAATAATATCCAAGTACCACAAGCCAAACAACTATGGTTTTAATTCATTAGATGCTTGACAAAATCAATCCATCCCCATTTGCACAATTCCATGGGTGGAAATCTTGTTTTCACTCATATTTTTTATTTTTTCCATCTACATGCATGCCCACATGCATGATGAAGGGAATTCATAGTTGCAACCACCTTGTGAATGAATATGTTGTGTGGATGGAAGCTTTATTCCACCCTAATGAGCCTTCCTCCACATGGTTGGGGCGTGATATAGCCTAAATCCTTCTCTTCCTACTCTAAACCTTGGAAGGATACTTATTCATGACCGAAAACACTTGTACATTCATTTCGATACCCTATAACGCCTTTCACTCAAGCCTCTACAACTTATTGTAATCAAACTTCAACCATGAAATTGACATTTCAATATTTCATTATGATTGTGGACCATCAAAAAAAATGAAGACATATAAACAATAAATGAACCATGTAAACATGATGATATGACATCTTCCACCAAGTCAAAATGCAACATCTAGGTTGGCATCAAGAGCAACACATTAGCCATATTGACAACATTCCCTTAAGAAGACAATCATAGCAATAAATGAAGACTACACAACATATTGCATAATCATATTATGTAAATCCATACAAGTGTTTGGAATCCAACATTCTGAATACATATGGGGTGTACATAACATGTTATATATACATTCAATTGGAAGTATCATTCCCACCTTTTCATCCCCGATCAGTCCCCCGCATCAACATGTGTTTGGGGTAGTATCTCATCCTTAGGGGCATGATGGCCCCCCTGGCCACCTTCTCACTTGATTAACATTAGTATTGATTTACACCCAAACACTCTCAGGATGCCTAATTATCCTCTCATTTCTTGAATATATTTTTCAACTTCTCTCTTCGGAAAGCCATGTATGCCTCACATATAGTAGCTAATTGATACCATATCTTCAAACACTCTCATGTATATGATGTGACATTCACCACCTAGTCCCCATGTTTTGACTTGGTGGGCGGGGACGATCCTAGACCTTTTTTAGTAGAGCATTCCTATATTATTCTTCCCTTAAGTATTCATCATGCACCACCTTTCCAAGAATCCTTAAGGCCTTTTTTAGACAAGTTAACCTAGCTAAAAGACACAAGATCTACAACATATTAGTCAATTTATCTACTATCGGCTCACCAAGTTATAGGGCTCTCTCCTCCTCTCCAAATTCTGCAATATGATAATGCCAAAATGAATTTCAATTGGGGGGGAAAGGCACTTTTATGAGAAAACTCTAACATTACCCCCTACCATTACGGGCTCATCATAGCTCAATTTAACAAAATTTTTGCACTATTGGAAACCTCTCATTGATCTCCATAATGGGTCTCTCTTCACTTTTGGTTATTTTAAACATCATTGGGAAGCTATTTTTTCTATGATGTGTCACTTGGTTTCCTATTAAAATAAAATCTCTTCATATGAGTTGCTCGTAGACTGGATCCACTTTTTCTTTGGACCTATCAAATTATGTCTCAAATTTTGTCATGAGTAACCATTGCTTACTCGTGTTAGAATGGTCCTTTTAGGGCTTTTCCTTGTGGCAACATCATTGAGTCACCCTTATTTAAGCATAAGAGATGATTCATCATTACATCCCAAGGAGTCTATTCGGAGTCCAACTGACCTTTTTTATGGTATATTATTCCTCTATGCGTCACATTCATCATGTCTTTCCCACATTTGGCCTCTAGCTATCCTTATTTGTCTTTCAGAGGCCTTTCTCTCAGTAATTGACCATCCTCTCCGAAGTCATATTGGTCACTACTTTTTCAACCTTGCATATTATTCTCTAATAAAGGAATTTATAATTCCACCTATTATCCCCATCATTCTCCATAGTGTCAGTAACTACGAGTCGCATTGCTATGTTCCTTATGCCTTTGTTAAGGAATACTCATTTCCTTAACTCTATGAGGCCCTCACCTATTGACTCTAGCACAATTATTCCAATAGAGTGGACTAGAGGGTGGTGTATCTTGGATTCAACCTCTTCATTATTAGGTGCCTCTAGTCAATAAAATGAAACCCTTATTTCCCTTTGACTTGGCCATTTCTCTTATGCTCGAC
The DNA here is from genome assembly GCA_000404065.3 of Pinus taeda. Lineage (NCBI taxonomy): Eukaryota > Viridiplantae > Streptophyta > Pinopsida > Pinales > Pinaceae > Pinus > Pinus taeda. Next base: position 23,476 of record APFE031050858.1, on the reverse strand, counting down.
CCTATGTCATTATTGCACGATTGAGAATCATATATTAGATGGTCAAGTGATTCAACAGATTGTCTCAATTTTCACTAGGAGTGTGTGACATTTTTAATACCTTATGAGCTGGTGGTTTTTCAAGTAACTCCCACATTTTCGATAGTAAAAATATCATGATCCAAACTTAGATACAATTCGAGATATTTGAGTAGCTCAGTTTCTACCAATCAGAGAGTCCAAAACATGAGACACTCCTTTGGATGGTTTATTCAAATCTTCAGAGCGCTTTCATATTCAAAAGGGATTCTTTGGTTGGGATGGATGGTGGATGATATCCATAAAGTGCCATAAATGGGGTCATTTTTGTTGCAGTATGAAGGGAAGTGTTATACCACCATTCAACTAGAGGCAACCATTTGACCCATTATGTTTGTTTATCAGATGCAAAGCAACGAAGATATGATTCCAAATATTTGTTTAGTAGCTCAGTTTGCCCATCAGATTGAGGATGATAAGATGATCTATGAGGTAACTGAGTCCCAAGATAAGAAAATAATTCTGTCCAAAAATTTCTAGTGAAAATGGGATCTCTCTCGCTTACAATAGTCTTTGGATTTCCATGTAGCTTTTGAATTGTTTCCATAAATGCAGTAGAAACTGTACTTGGTTTTAATGGATGAGATAATGCACGAAAGTGTGCATACTTGGTAAGTCTGTCAACTACCACCATGATAACACTCTTTCCTTCAGACTTGGGTAAACCTGTGATAAAATCCATTGAAACCTCCTCCCAACGTTAGCTTGGAATGGATAAGTGTTTTAATAGTCCTGGGATCTTAATTGTTTCAACTTTATTTCGTTGGCAAACCAAAAATTCTTCCACAAACTTTTGAATATCCGATTTAAGCCCATCCCCCAAAAGATCCTTCTTAACCCTGTCGTAGGGTTTTAGAAATCTTGAGTTCCCTCCTAAGGGAGAGGTGTCCAATTCCCTAAGAATCTTTCGTTTGAGTTTAAAATTCTTACATAGGTATAATTGATCCTTGTACCATAACGAATCATTTTTATAGCTAAATGTATAAGATGTATTAGGATCTTGTTGTACCTTTTGAGTGAGTGGCCACACTTCCTCATCATTCTTCCATTCATCCCTTGCTTCGTTTATCCAATCTGGTTGGATAATATAAATGGCACAAAGAAATGCTTCCACATCCTCATCCTTTCTTCGGAGTGCATCTGCCACAACATTTTTCTTCCCTTTTTTGTAGATGATTTCAAAGTCATAGCCCAACATCTTTGTGACCCGTTTATTTTGCTCTTCTGAAGATAATCTTTGTTCCAAAAATTATTTAAGACTATCATGATCTGTTTGGAGCAGCGAAACCCTAGAATCCAAAGATCTGATACCAAATGTTATGAAACCAGCTCACAAAAAGATAGAAAAGATAGATGAATGTTTTAGAACTCATCCTCCTCGAGGGGGCAACCTCCTTTACGTTACACAAATGAACAATTATTGTATGATTCAAATGACAAAACCTCCTTTCTATATATAAGAGTCTAAGGGGTCACAATATAACCAAGCCGACCTAACAATAATAATATAAAGGCACAAAAATAACAATAGTGGGATTCTATGCGGCACAATAATAACAATATGGGGAAAATAGGGGGACAACAATAAAAATAAGGGATACAATGACAATAGTAATGGGGGAATCACTTGCATTATAAGGACCTAACATAGATCAACCAATAGATAGAAGGAAACATATAAAAATATATATATATTGTGTGTCTACCCATGCACATAGATTAAAAGGAAACTAGAAAACACATTTGTCATACTAATTTTTGAATCATAGATCTGTATTCAAGGAGAGTCACAACCTTCAACAATTTTTAAAATCAATTAATAAGTCATTTGAGATACATATCCACTATCATAATATCAATACATTGTTTCGATACAACTAGAGCAAAGGTGTTAGGTCTTTATAATACTAGTGATTCCCCGATAACTATTGCCATTGTAGCCCTTATTATTATTGTTGTTCCACTATTGTCCCCATATTTCTATTATTGTGCCACATAGAAGCTAGCTATTGTTATTGTTGCGCCCTTATATTATTTGTTTTTAGGTCAGCTTTGATTATATTGTGACCACTTAGACTCCTATATATAAAAAGGCGATTTATTCATTTGTAGCATCCAAGAATAGTTCATTTATGTAATGTAATGAAGGTGTCTCCCTTGAAGAGGCTGATTTTGAAGTTGTTGATCTATATTTTTTTATTTTATTGTGTGAGCTGGTTACATAACATTTGGTATTAGATTTAATTATCTTTCCTATTATCACTATGATACCCCTTAATTCGACTTCCTTTCCTTCTCAAAAAAATTCATGAAAATTTCTTGAAAATTAAAATATACAGAAGCATCCAAAACTACTCAAGCATTGAAGACAAAACATTTTTGAAGGAGAGGGGCATGTTAGGTCCCTATAATACTAGTGATTCGCCCATTACTATTTTCATTGTAGCCCTTATTGTTATTGTTGTGCCCTTATTATCCCCATATTATTATTATTGTACCCCATAGCAGCCCACTATTGTTATTGTTTTTCCCTTATATTATTGTTGTTATGTAGACTTTGATTATATTTTGACCCCTTAGACTCCTATATATAGAAAGGAGGTTTTGTCATTTGTAGGATCTAAGAATTGTTCATTTGTGTAATGTAAAGGAGGTTCCCCATCAAAGAGGCTTATTTTGAAGTCGTTGATCTATATTTTGTTCTATTTTGTGAGTTGGTTACATAAAAAAAGGTAATCAAATTTTTAGTTAATTTGGATCGTCTTCCTAACGCATCATGCATTAGGAATGCTCTACCATTGTAGTTTAACAATAACTAACTTCTGGAATAAACTTTTTCATCTAGGGTTTAGTAACTTGTTCACAATACCCTACCATTACACCATATATTAATCCCTACAATGAATGAGTAAATAATTTAGTAAACAAATAGATTTATCATCACTCCCTCTTATATTTGATCCATGCTTTCATATCTCTGAGATCTGAATCTCCTCATGTGTCTTGTAAGAAATAGTACACATGAAAACTCAAAGAGATATGAACACCAAATGTATTATTTCAATTTCATTTTATAGAAATAAATCCAATCAATGCCATAGGAAAAAACTAATAATATCCAAATACCACAAGCCAAACAACTATGGTTTTAATTCATTAGATGCTTGACCAAATCAATCCAGCCCCATTTGCACAATTCCATGGGTGGAAAGCTTGTTTTCACTCATATTTTTAAAATTTTCCATCTACATGCATGCCCACATGCATGATGAAGGGAATTCATAGTTGCAACCACCTTGTGAATGAATATGTTGTGTGGATGGAAGCTTTATTCCAGCCTAATGAGCCTTCCTCCACATGGTTGGGGCGTGATATAGCCTAAATCCTTCTCTTCCTACTCTAAACCTTGGAAGGATACTTATTCATGACCGAAAACACTTGTACATTCATTTCGATACCCTATAACACCTTTTACTCAAGCCTCTACAACTTCTTGTAATCAAACTTCAACCATGAAATTGACATTTCAATATTTCATTATGATTGTGGACCATAAAAAAAAACGACATATAAACAATAGATGAACCATGTAAACATGATGATATGACATCTTCCACCAAGTCAAAATGCAACATCTAGGCTGGCATCAAGAGCAACACATTAGCCATATTGACAACATTCCCTTAAGAAGACCATCATAGCAATAAACGAAGACTACACAACATATTGCATAATCATATTATGTGAATCCATACAAGTGTTTGGAATCCAACATTCTGAATACATATGGGGTGTACATAACATGTTATATATACATTCAATTGGAAGTATCAATCCCACCTTTTCATCCCCGATCAGTCCCCCGCATCAACATGTGTTTGGGGTAGTATCTCATCCTTAGGGGCATGACGGCCCCCCTGGCCACCTTCTCACTTGATTAACATTAGTATTGATTTACACCCAAACACTCTCAGGATGCCTAGTTATCCTCTCATTTCTTGAATATCTTTTCCAACTTCTCTCTTCTGAAAGCCACGTATGCCTCACATATAGTAGCTAATTGATACCATATCTTCAAACACTCTCCTGTATATGATGTGACATTCACCACCTAGTCCCCATGTTTCGACTTGGTGGGCGGGGACGATCCTAGAGCTTTTTTAGCAGAGCATTCCTATATTATTCTTACCTCAAGTATTCATCATGCACCACCTTTCCAAGAATCCTTAAGGCCTTTTTTAGACAAGTTAACCTAGCTAAAAGACACAAGATCTACAATATATTAGTCGGTTTATCTGCTATCGGCTCACCAAGTTATAGGGCTCTCTCCTCCTCTCCAAATTCTGCAATATGATAATGCCAAAATGAATTTCAATTGGGGGGAAAAGGCACTTTTATGAGAAAACTCTAACATTACCCCCTACCATTACGGGCTCATCATAGCTCAATTTAACAAAATTTTTGCACTATTGGAAACCTCTCATTGATCTCCATAATGGGTCTCTCTTCACTTTTGGTTATTTTAAACATCATTGGGAAGCTATTTTTTCTATGATGTGTCACTTGGTTTCCTATTAAAATAAAATCTCTTCATATGAGTTGCTCGTAGACTGGATCCACTTTTTCTTTGGACCTATCAAATTATGTCTCAAATTTTGTCATGAGTAACCATTGCTTACTCGTGTTAGAATGGTCCTTTTAGGGCTTTTCCTTGTGGCAACATCATTGAGCCACCCTTGTTTAAGCATCAGAGATGATTCATCATTACATCCCAAGGAGTCTATTGAGAGTCCAACTGACCTTTTTATGGTATATTATTCCCCTATGCATCACATTCATCATGTCTTTCCCACATTTGGCCTCTAGCTATCCTTATTTGTCTTTCAAAGGCCTTTGTCTCAGTAATTGACCATCCTCTCCGAAGTCATATCGGTCACTACTTGGTCAACCTTGCATATTATTCTCTAATAAAGGAATTTATAATTCCACCTATTATCCCCATCATTCTCCATAGTGTCAGTATTAATGAGTCGCATTTCTATGTTCCTCATGGCTTTGTTAAGGAATACTCATTTCCTTAACTCTATGAGGCCCTCACCTATTGACTCTAGCACAATTATTCCAATAGAGTGGACTAGAGGGTGGTGTATCTTGGATTCAACCTCTTCATTATTCGGTGCCTCTAGTCAAGAAAATGAAACCCTTATTTCCCTTTGACTTGGCCATTTATCTTATGCTCGACCCTATGTCATTATTGCACGATTGAGAATCATATATTAGATGGTCAAGTGATTCAACAGATTGTCTCAATTTTCACTAAGAGTGTGTGACATTTTTAATACCTTATGAGCTGGTGGTTTTTCAAGTAACTCCCACATTTTCGATAGTAAAAAAATCATGATCCAAACTTAGATACAATTCGAGATATTTGAGTAGCTCAGTTTCTACCAATCAGAGAGTCCAAAACATGAGACACTCCTTTAGATGGTTTATTCAAATCTTCAGAGCGCTTTCGTATCAAAAGGGATTCTTTGGTTGTGATCTCCACTTCGCATCAACTTGGGGGCATTTTTTCCATTGTACTTAGTTTAATAATATTTATTGTATCAGTCTTGGCCCCTGCATTCTAGAAACATATGAAAATGGGACTCTTTTTATCATTATATCATTTTTCACCCACTAATGCCATCACATCATGTATCATGTATTATGTTCCTCAAACACACATTGTTGTGTGCACCACTATTACTTGTATTGAGTTATCTTAGTGGGTATGTGTATTGATCCCCCACCTCATTGAGATCATGTGTGCACCATAAAGGATACTTATCTCTGAAAAATATGTCTCACCTCTATTAGTATTAGTTATTCCCTTGACTACAATAGTTCTCTCTCTCTCTCTCTCTCTCTCTCTCTCTCTCTCTCTCTCTCTCTCTCTTTATGACTCACATTTAATGGTGTCTTTTGAAAGTTAACCTACTACTATATATTTCAGTCATATGATGTGCTCCTAAGACTCATACAATGGGGGGGACCTAAAAAGTGACCACATCACCATTTTCCCTTAGGATGATTGGAATGCACCATATAGTATGGGGTTTTCACCTAAAAATCCACTTCCACCTTAGGAAATAATTTAGAGAACCAGTCCTAAATTATTTTTGTTTATCCAATTGAGGATAATACATAAATTCATTTAATTAATTTCATGTTATTTTGATATCTAACAATATAGTCAAATAATTGAAAAAAAATTCACTCATATATAGGAATAATAAAATAAATCATTATTTGTTAATTATTCCTTAAAACTTAACTTCCCCCCTTTGAAATAATTAATTACTGATTATTTATAACCCCCTTTGAAATAATTAATTACTGATTATTTATAACCCGTTACTGTACAACCCAAAGACAATAAATATTATTCATTAATTATTCCTTAATATTACATATTTCCTTAAGAAAAATATAAAACAATTATTAATAATTTTTTCAAAAAACATTTGATGACATCCCCTAAAGAAATTAATAAATATTCATTTATTTATTAATTAATTGAGCCATTTTCCTTAATTAACTCAATAAAATATTATTTTTTGAGTTAGTTTACTAAGTAAATATATTTTTACTATTTCAAAAATCTTTTTCTCTCTCAAATATAATAATATACTCCTAAGGGTTTTTCCTGGTTTGTTCTAATAATATTTTATTACTTTTTTTTCCAAGAGGCACTATATAGCACAATATAGCGCATATCTCTATGCATTAGATGTTATATGTTACGTGTAAACATTTTTTAAATTCAATCTTCTATATTGTAATTTTTTCTATTAATAAAATTATGAACAATTTTTTAGATAAAAGAAAATCAAAATATACATATGATATTAAATATATACATATAAATAGTATTATAAATTAACATCAATTCTACCATGTAAAGTAAATATGCTTTTTGTAGTAGTATTTTAAATTTAATCAATAAGCACAAAATAATTAATATTGACAATATAAAAAGATTCTTAACCATGGATATTATTATCATCTAATAGGATTTATTACAGTTCCTCATCTATACCAGGCTTACAATACCGACATACCCAAAAATATATAACTTATTTCAAATTAAAAAAATTATAAATATTTTATTTTACTTAATTTTATAACATTTTTTTTAAATTAAAAACATAATACTTACAACAAATATAAATATGCTTTGTCCACAGTAACATGCTTTATCATACTACATACCAAAAAACATAACTCATTTCAAAATTAAAAGAAAATTATAAATTTTAAGTTTTAGTTTAATTTATAACATTTTTAAAATAAAACATAATACTTACAAGAAGCAAAAATATAAACGAAATTTCTAAACCATCGATATTCAAGGTCATTTACCAAATGGATATTATTAACTTATAAATATGTTTAGTCACATACCAGAGATATCAATACGACTTTAGAACTCATTTCAATAGTAAAAAAGTTTATAAATAATTTATCTTTCAATTTATATTATAATATTTAAAATTATATCTAAAATAAAAAAGCTATGGAGGAGATGTTGTAGTGGTGTAAATTTTTGTAAACATTTACATGTGGGCTCAATTAACAAAAAAAGGTTTAAAAGTAATTTCCTAGAGAGATGCTCCTAACCAGTGTGCAGACATGTAATATCTTGTCAACTTTTTGGCCTAGTGAAACAATAATAATAATAGTAATAATAATAATGATAATGATAATGATAATTATCAATACAACATTTAGACTTGTTGGACCAATTATAAAAACATAAAATAAAGTAAAATACAATATAAAAAATAAAATTAATAATTATAATGACAATTAATAATAAAACCTGCCTAGATCCATGTTAACTCTATATCTACCAAGCATCCACAGTGATTAAATCTCTTGATATGTAAATTTATTTTAGAGTGAAAGGATATTTGATCCCTCCTGACATATATGGAGCTAAAGTGGGTCTGGGCTAGTTCTAGATCTAGATCTAGATCAATCTTAGAATTTTATTATACATAGAAGTTTTTTGCCACTCTACACATGGCCATTTCATTATCATCACTATCTTCCTAAACCATTGGGTATGCAATATTATGTTAACTTGTTCACTCTTCATATGGTTAATTGCAACCAACAAGAGGGGGAACAATTACTGAAGAGTAGAGAGGAAAAGTACCGATCCCACAGAGGGGATGCTATACTTGCAAGTCTATATTATTCTCCATCGTGTGTATTACTTCTTTAATAGTAAGAATAAATTTGTTTTCATTCAGTTCGTTATGTGTATTGTTTTCATAGATTTTTTAAAATTTGCAAATTATTTTTGCAGGGACTTAACAATGTTTTCGCAGATCCAAAGAATACTTGTAGGTTTTCTTTTGTTTTCCCATGTTGTTATGTGGATTGTCACAACTAAATGAGAATAGGAATTTCGGTACACTTGTTCAAAAATACTTTTAAAAATATTGTCCATCATAAGAATTATAATTTGGAATGAATTTTCGAAAATTGAAATTATTAGAATAATTAAAAGTCTTAGAATAACAATTTATCAAAATAATTGTTTAATTAGGTCATTTTTGTTTTTGAAATATAAATTGGCTTGAAATATTAAGAATATACGAACCTGACATAATCATATCTAGAGGGTAAAGTGCCTTAACATTCTCAATTGTTGAGTCAGCAACTTAAGTGTCTTCAACATCTTTGTTTGTAAAGGAAAATTGGAACAAGAAGAATAATCAAATGCAAACTAACAAAAATCCTCAAAATTGTTGAGTGAATGCTTATTTAATAATTCATTTCTCTGATCCAACTTAGAAGGTAATTCGTCATTTAAAAAATTATAATAACTCCCCTTTTTCTAGAAGAACTTTTTTTGATAGAGGGACTATTAAATGAACACTAAACAAATCAACAAAAGATCAATGTTCGGGGCATAATGACTATCCAAACAGATGTGATGAAATGGCTCAAATTTATTAACTTAAATTTATTAAAATGATTATTAGAACCATAAATTGATTCTTCAGTTTTCTATTCTATTTCATCATTATTATCTTTCGCACATAAATCAGATTTAAAATTGTTTGAAAGATTCTCAGGAATGTCTTTTATTTCACTGAATTTATATTCTTGAGAATTAAAATTTAAATGGCATAAATTATATGGTTGAGATTCATTGACATCATCAAGAAACTCAAATGAATTACTTGAAGGAAGCATGAATTTAAAATAGGTATTACTACTGTTATTTTAACTTTGAATAGTTGGTTTACAATTTACTTATTTATCATAATCATCCTAATTTAAATAATCATCCTAATTTAAAACAATTTCAAGATCAACACTAATTTTATTAGATTTGTTATTGTTTTATTGAGGTTTTTCATTTATAAGATCTATATTTTGAGTTTGGATATAATCGACAACCCATTCATTAGTAAATATACTTATCAAAATAATATTTTCATGTTTATTTGGAATACAATGAAGAAATAAAATCTAATGAAACTATCTCATTAATTTGATTTCAAAAGAAAAATATTCAAATTTAAATTATAAATAAATTTTATTTAAATCTCATAAGAAAATTTGAAAGGATTTGACTTCAAAACTGTAAATAATTTCAAGTTTCTAACATACTTCATTGTAATCATATGCTTCGAATGTGTGCAAGAACATTCTTGCAAATTGATGCGAACTACCTATAGAGGTATTAGGATTGTCTTATCAAGGTAAGAGTGAAGGTACTACAAATTACACTTTCATCAATAACACAATCATTACAATTTAAAATACATTGAATAATATGTTGAAAAGGAGACAAAAAATTCCTACCATTAAACTTTATTTTTGTAAAGTGGTTTACTAGTGTCATTGTAGGTGCGGTAGGTCCATGTCTAGAGAATAAACACCAAATAGGATGTTTAGAAGGAGCCATTCAAAACCTATAAAACTTTTAAAAACAAGATTCTAAAAGAATGAACTACTGATCAAACCTTTTTGTATTGCCAAAAATGTTGATGACCAAAAATCATTGAAATCAACGATAGGGAATTAACCCTACCACTAGCCTAATTAAGCCCTTATCCATCTAGAATGGTGATACTAGTTTAAAATCAGTGTAGTTACATCTCTCTTCCTACTAACTTGTGATGTTTAGAATTACTTATAAATAAAAAAGGGAAACCATACTTCCTCTCTTCCAGCTAACTTGCATGAAAGCAATCATAAAGCATAGTCCTAAAGCTTACACAATGACTCATCTAACCTACTAATGATTTTTTTCTTGCATAAGTATGTTTCTTGGAAAAATAAAGAAAGCTACCTTAAATTGGTACTTAGGAGATAACTTTTAACAATGAATATTGAGTTGGCTAAGAAGTTTTAACACGTAATATTTTTATTACAAAACAAAATTTATTTCAGAGATAAACAAAATGATAAGAAATGGTAATTGAATCATACAAATAGTTCATACAATTTGATGACAGTTGAAGCTATTTTCAACAACAAATTTATGAGAAACTAGTTACTTAAAAAGTTGGTTAAATGTAAGAGAAAAGCAAAACATCAATAGAAAATCCCTGTGATATAAGATTAGATAGCCAATAAAATAGACACTAATTCACATAGCTAACAATATTTCTATAACATGAAATTATAGGCACAAATCTACCATAAAAGAAAACAATTGTATTATCAAACAATTGTGTTTAAAATAAATTAATAAAATTGGATCTTGTGCTCGTTTTTCACAAAAAGTTTCTCCAGCAATGTTCCCAAGAGCTTCAGCTCTGCCAATAGAGAATAGAGAAACAATAGTACTAGATCTAGCTCCTCAACCAAGCTTTAATTCTAAAAGGAAAATACTAAAGCTCATATATGAGTATTCCCATAAACCTAAAACAAAAATCATCCTCACAAAATTGCTAAGAGTCTCCTATTTTCAAAAGAAAGGAACCCCTCCCCATGCTCCAATTTTTTATTTATAACTACAAAAAGGAGAGTTATTAAAAGAAGTTTTGATCGATCCTTTTATAGCTGGAAAAGTCCCATTGTTCTTCTAGCTAGTCCAATTCCATTGCTTCAAGACTCTAGGATCTCCTCCCCTCCAACAAGCTCTCAAAAAAATGATGCAAAAACATAGTTAAAAACCAATTAAACTTATACACAATCCAAATCTAAAACTTCCACAACCACTTCCAAAATTAAAATTAAAATTAGTAAACTAAATTAAAGAATTTATATTCTTACGGTTGTTCCCTATAGATATTTATCTAGTACACAAGTAATATAAAAAGAATTTGTAATGATAAGATAATCCTAGTCAATGGAATTCCTAAAACAAGATTAGGGAAATTGATTTTTGGTTGCAAATTCAAAGTTGTAGCTTCTACTAATTTTTGGAGTATTGAATGACTAAATCTAGTCATGCAATCACTTCTAGCTCATTCTCCTTAAAATTAGATTTCTAATGATGTATTGTATTATTTGGTAGAGTAAAAATCAATATATTGGCCCCCAAATGTGGGTTCCAAAAAGGTTTGCTTGTTGCAAAAATAATAACTTTGTTCATAAAATTTTAGACCTATCCTTTTTATAACCATTAACTTTTAATAAGTTAAAGTATTAAAATATAAGAGAGGATTTTTATAAAAATAAATAAATAGAAAATAAAAGAAATGAAAATAAATAATAAATAAAAACAAAAAAACAAAAAAAAATCATAATTTTAATTCCTCATGGGTAGGGTATCCTATAAGAATGATGGGGGCTGGAGGTGAGAATGTGGTAGGAGAGCCAGGTGGATGGGAGCGGGCCCTCCTTCCACCATTTTTCAAAACCTTATACCATACATGTCTCCTCCTTTATCGTTATGACCCTCTTCCTTTAGTAATGATCTCTCATGAACAATGGTATGGGAATTCTTCGAAGTTAAGTTGTTATCAATGTCTCTAGGTTTATGATATGGGAAAAAACATCCAAGAGCACATTTGATTTTCTTTCACGATCATAAACTCCAATGTACCTAAAGATCTTTTCAATCTACCCATTATTAATCAAATATATATTTATTATATGATATTATTATAATAATTATTTTAATTTAATTTAATTATTTTATTAAAATATTAAACTAAATTATGTTGTAACTAGTTTACAATTAAATTAGATATTGTAATTTACTAATAAAATTAGCTAAAATAATTATATTTACAACTAATTGAATTTTGCTAAGTAAATTAAAATTAGATTAATTTAATCAATTAAAACTAATTATTTTAATTAAAATTAAATTATTTATATTATAATTATATAAAAATGATTTTCTTTTCAATTTATGAAATATAATAAAATGAAATTTTACATAATAAAAAATGGGATCATCCAAACATATTTCAAGAAAACTGAAATTTTTACAATAAAACCAAATGAACAAATGGTAAGCGATTTAACCAAAAACAATTGACGGAGAGTCCATGTATGTTTATAAAATTATGGGTAGTGTTATGGACAAAACAAGTAGTAGAAATTAGCATTGCAAAAAAAATATAATATTCATAGACTACAATTTACCTTTGAAAAAAATATAATTAATTACATTAATATTAGGGTTTTTAGGGTCATCCTACATAAGAGTGCATTCATCTTAGAAGCTCCGAGTTTAGGGGAACTCTATTTATCTAACCCAAGAATATCAGTCCTAAATATTGGGGAGAATAGAGCTAAGAGCAAGCCTAGTGATTCCATAACAAGATCAGTGAGGTCTTTGGCTTAGCAATATTGTGGGGGAGTAAATCAATATAAAATAAAACTGTGTTTCTATGATTGACAAACTATGTAACCAATTTAGATAACATGTAAAGTAATTGCAAATGTGAAATAAATAAATAAATAAATAACAACTATACATGTTAATACAAACCTATTGAAACTGAAAACAACAATTAAAATATCATAGAATACAATAGAAATATCATAGATTCAAGAGAAAAAATAAGCTATAAAATATTTTCCATTTGGAGGAAATATAAAATCAATGCTTCTTCATTATCAAATAAATATTTCAAAATACCCTTCTTGTTTAGACTAAGATCATGAACATACCTTGTAATTATACATAACATTAAAATAAACAAAGAAAATGCATAGTTGGGCTTTATCAAATATTAACCCTAGAGGGTTCTATTTGAATTCAGTTTATAGTTTTCTCATAGACCGAAAGTGTATATATATATATAAACCTAAAGAGTTTATATAATCTGACCATGCAAGACTAACCACATACAACCACATAGAAATGCAAATACAACAAACCCAAATAAAGCTAAAAAAAGGAATATTTATAAATAAATAAACATAGTTCCAAGTGGTGAGATGAATAATTATAGTGAGCCGACTGATGCTAGCAATATACAATTATGGTTCTTAAGGTATTACGGGAAAATTGCATAAAGTTGGCCAGTGCCGAGACCTCTTGAATGCATATAAACCCTGAGCTTGGAATCCTAGACTGGTTTCGGTCATCAAGTTTGAGAACCTGTAAAATTTTATAGAAAATAAAATGTTTGTAAGCACCTGCAAATGGCATCGCTGAGATGCAAAGCTTGTGTATAAATTTTCTAGAGCAAGGCTGTAAGGACCTGCAGTCCTTGAACGCGTTCTGGCTTGAAGTGCGAGCTCAACATAAGCGTGCGAAGGTGTTATGGTGTAATACAAGTGCGCAGAAGGTTGGGCGAACTATTTATACATGCGTGGGAGCATGGAGAAGCACCCACGAGCTGACCAACAAACGAAGGAAGGCCGACACACGTTTAGAAGCATTTGTGATGAAGGTTGAGGGCATGGGCAGGTCGGCTGCATAGTTATGACCTCGCTCTGCCACTCATATATATTGGTGGTGCGTGGAACTCATCCAGCAAAAAACTTCACTCATCCAACAAAGAAGAAGTACGTGGACAAGGATAGCCACAATAATAGAAGGAGGTTGCATAAGGTGATGCGCCCAACCTTGGGTGAGGCTACATGAAGGAAAATGCGTTGTCCTAGTTTTGGGTGAGGGCGTGGGTAGGGGTCATCCGCCAAACAAAGAGAAGGGTGTGCATGAGTGTGTGGTGCCCGGATTGTGCGACGAAGCGCTCGACGGTGAAATGAAGGCATGGGCCCCTGGTTTGTGCGACGACTTGGTACGAGTTCTTGGGTGACTTGGGTGAGCGCCCACCCATCGTGCAAGTGTGCACTATGTGACTTTTGGTGAAGTGTTGAGATTGTGAATGGAGGTATGACTTGTACGGAGGCACCCGTGTGTGGCGACTTGGTTATGATGAGGCATGCCCAAGTTGGGAAAACAACACGATCGTGCGACAAGGTGAACAAAGAGTTGGTGAGTCATGTGATGACCGTGCGGAAGTACCGAAAAGCTAGGCAATCGAGCTTGCCAAAGCTGAAAAATTGGCTAAGTATAAATTTGGGGTTTCCCAAGATTTATCTTGTACTTGTAAAAGTGAAGATTGTATAATATATTGATTCGGGCAGACTCATATTGCAGGGAGTTGCCCCTCCCTTTATACTATTGTGCATTTCTCTTGTATAATGTTGTTTATGTGAATGTTATGGGCTTTCACTTGGATAAAGGATAAAAGAATAATACTTGGTAACAAAAATAAAACTAAGTATGGAATGTTAGGCGTAGTCTACAATTGAAAGTATTGGTGAAAAGAAAATGATTGGTAGTGCCGCACCTCGCCTAGCACGGTTGGAAAACTACCGTAGGCTTGGGGGTGTGACATTTGGTATCATAGCTGATTCAGGTGAAGTGCAGATGAAGGAAGCTGATTCTACAAAGGCCAAAGACTGGAAAGGAAGTTCAAGTTTTACGGGTAACAGGTGGAGTCAAGAGTTGGTTCAGTCTTGCAAGGAGAACTTGGTGAACGGTGAAGAATCAAGAAGGATTTCTATCTTGAAGGAAATGGGTTTTGCAACCTTTAAGGAATTTGAAGGGAGTCCACTTGAAGAATCAAGTGTGGTTGAAAAAAGGTTTGCAGAATGCGGCAAAGGCTTGTTCAAAGCAAAGGATGCTCTTCGTGCTTTGGTCAAGGAAGGGATTTCTGACGGGAATAGGGATGAAGCCTATTGACTTGCAAAGGAAGTGGACTTGTTTGATGTATAACTCAAAGAATTGAAGATAAGGCAGGACTTGATTCAAGAGAAGTGGAAATGGCTAACTCTTGAGAAGAAGAATTCCATAGATTTGACTCATAAGGAGAAAGCTAGAGAATGCGATGATAAGGAAGAGGAAGCCATGATAGTTGAAGATGTTGCAGATGTGACAACGATGGAGGATGAACTTGAGGTTGATCAAGTTGGACCAAGATCATGCAGTTGACAGACATGGATGGATGAGGATACTCCCATGGAGGAACCTCATGATGGTGATGATGAAGTAAGTATTAATACTTGTGTCTCACTTGAACATTTGGTAGATGGACCGTATGCAGGGAAGGGAAAAAATAGTTTGTTGATGCTAGGGAGAATCTTACCATGGATGACTATGATGAGACCTTGTATGGAGAAGCAAAGATTGTTGACTGTTGCAGGACTTGTTGGGGTTGTTTGTGACCTTATGATAGAAGGTGCAAAGGCCCGTGACAATGGAGGAACATGGTGATAATTGGGGAGGATTGGGTCATGCTTTAGCCACATGGAGAATTGGCTAAGTGCCCGGCATGACTCATGGATAGATTGAAGAGGGCACACGCTTGAGCTTGATGATACTTGGGTGGAATTCTCATGGCTGAGACCAAGAGATAGTCTTGGAGGAACCTTTAGTGGGGGAGCTATGATGGAAGGGACTCGTGATGATGATGATATGGTTGGGTGATCGAGTTCATTAGACCGACGATTGCAGACTTGGATGAGGATGACCAATTGTTGTGATGGGTATACTTGGTTGGAATACATTGGAAACTCAGTCATGGACATCAGGTTGGAGACATGGAGCATGGCAGTCTTATACAGGGACATTATGCAGGAGCACTTATAAAGATGTCATTTATGGGCATCCAATGAGGATTGCCAAGGTAGGGATGTTGTGCAAATGGATTTGCTGGTGTGACATGGAGACTTATTATTAGCTGATGGAGAGGTTGTGCACTTATGTACAACAAGGCCATGGACTTGGATGGATTTGTGAGTAGACTATGGAGCATTCCTACTAGATCGAGAGTTGAGGCATCTTGCAGAGACCTTTGGGCCGAGACTTGTATGCTTGCTGAGATGTTGGTTGGAGATGACTCGTGGAGCTCATGATGACATGAGTTTGTGACTTTTAGGGACTTCATACATGCTGGACTTGGAGGATCTGATGCATTGAGGAGCTAAGGTCAAAGACTTTGATGGAGGATGGGGTGCATACTTTCAAGTACATGTATGGAAATGGCTTGAAAGAGTGACTTGATGTGGAGGATTGATATGACACACTTTGGAGTGATGGAGTTACAATGATGATGATGCCTTGGTGGAAACACTTGGGCATGGCTGAAGCCGAGACTTAACCACTTTTGACACATGAGAGTTGATTGATCTATGATCATGGTCAGCACATGGATAGATGAGACAGGTGTATACTTGTTTCTATGACAGACTTGAGGGATGGTACATACAAATATGGTGGAGGTTGCTTCATGGACCTGGATGTGGCACATCAAAAGTTAGAGTTTGATGAGATGGTCTCTTCATATTGAGGAGGCACACATATGGATGATGATAATGGGGTAGATGTGGCTGATTTCATGTAGCAGATTAGTACCAAACATCATGGAAAACATGTTGCAGATGAGATGAGGACTACTTCATTGACCTGAGCATGGCTTACACTTATATGGAGATGGATTCTTGATCGAGTTAAGGATGTGACGAGATGTTCTAAGAAATGATTGGTGATGGCATGAGGATGTACATTCTCATGGTTTGGGTGTGACGGTTGGATTAGCTACCCAACTAGTTCAAACATGGGGTTGCAACGTGTACAGAGATGTGTTAGCATTTTTTGGAGTATCATGGCAGTAGTTCAGATGATGACGACACATAATGAGGTTGGCACGAGATGTTGCAAGAAGCATGTAGCTTGAGATGGAAGGGCTAGCCTTCCACAATGGAGAGCAGCATGTGGAGATTGTGACGAGATGGTCGATGGTCAGGGATTGAGATGATTTCCGATGTATGACATACCGATGGGGTGTATACCTTAGTATGGTGATCTTGGTGACAGATGGTTGTCGGTACGAGACATGATGGAGATGATGGTTCTACATATGTTGCAGAGGTTGTTGCAGTATGTGTAGGATTTGACATCATTGGTGAGACAGTTGTTGATGATCTTGGTGGATGACTACCAAGATGGTATGTTGTCAAGGATGAGAATGACTTCAGGTGGAGGAGGATGTAAGGACCTACAGTACTTGAATGCATTTCGGCTTGAAGTGTGAACTCAACATAAGCGTGCGAAGGTGTTATGGCATAATACAAATGAGTGGAAGGTTGGGCGAGCTATTTATACATGTGTGGGAGCGTGGAGGAGTATCCGCGCAGTGACCAACAAGCGAAGGCTGACTCACGTTTAGAAGCATTTGCGATGAAGGTTGAGGGCGTGGGTAGGTCGTCTGGGTAGCTACAACCTCGCCCTACAGCTCATATATATTGGTGGTGCATGGAGCTCATTTCCACCGTTGCTCAACAAGCAACTTCGCTCATCCAACAAAGAAGAAGTGTGTGGACAAGGACAGTTGCAACAATAGAAGGAGGTCGCATAAGGTGATGCGCCCAACCTTGGGTGAGGCTACACGAAGGAAAAAACGCTGTCTTGGTTTTACGTGAGGGCATGGGCAAGGTTCGCCCGCGGAATGAAGAGAGGGGCGTGCATGGCTGTGTGGCGCTCGAATTGTGTGAAGGAGCACCTGACGGTGAAACGAAGGCATGGGCGCCCGGTTTGTGCGATGACTTGGCACGGGCTTTTGGGTGACTCGGGTGAGCGCCCGCCCGTCATGCAAGTGTGCAGAGTGTGACTTTTGGTGAAGTGTTGAGATTGTGAATGGAGGTGTGACTCGTACGTAGGCGCCCATGTGTGGCGACTTGGTTACGACGAGGCGCGCCCAAGTTGGGCAAACAACACGATTGTGCGATGAGGTGAACGAAGGGCTGGTGAGTTATGCGGCAACTGTGCAGAGGTGCTGACGAGCTGGGCAACCGAGTTTGCTGAAGTTGAAAATTGGCTAAGTGTAAAATTGGGGTTTCCCGAGATTTAGCTTGTACTTGTAAAATTGAAGATTTATAATATATTGATTCAAGCAAACTCATATTGTAGGAAGTTGCCCGTCCCTTTATATTGTTGTGGATTTCTCTTGTATAATGTTGTTTATGTGAATGTTATGGGCTTTCACTCATATAAAGGATAAAAGAATAATACTTGGTAACAAAAATAAAACTATGTATGGAATGTTAGGTGTAGTCTACAATCGAAAGTATTGGTGAAAAGAAAATGATTGGTAGTTCCGCACGTCGCATAGCACGGTTGGAAGACTATCGTAGGATTGGAGGCATGACAAAGGGGGTATCCTAGGATACCCGTGTTCATAACACATATGCAAACAAAAAGATACATCGACATCAATTACGGTATACGACAAGGTCTTACAGCAAGGGGGTCTCTTAGGATACTCATGTTCATAACACACCCGCAAACAAAAAGATACACGGACATCAGTTAGGGTGTATGAGAAGGTCTTCGAAAAAATTATTATGAGCACTATAATGAGTTTAGATAGAGAAAGTGAGAGTTATACATCTTCATATAGCACGAAGACAAAGACCTAGAACCCTGTTCCAAACAAGATTATATATATATATATATATAATTATATAATATATATAATATATAATATTAGAAAGAGAGAGAGAACAAGAAGAGAGAGAGAGAGAGAGGAGGGGGTGAGTGTTGCGGACAAAGAAATCCCTCCTGTGCAAAGAGAAAACTAAACTCAAACAAAATTTGCCCTGCAGAAGTTAGAAGATGCCACATACACATTTCAATCTTGAAGTTAGAGGCATCATTTATAGGAAACCAATCTAGGGCTTTCCCTTTGAAACCCTAACCAAATATATAATTAGAGGCAAAAGTAACAATGGAAAATGAATTATCACCGGAAAGAAGAATAATAAAATAGCCGAGAACCACAGTTGACAAAAGAATATTCGAGTAATTTAGACAAGAAAGTAATTACCTTGACATGTGCACTTGCAAGTTCCCTGTGGGTGAATTCGAACGAAAAACTAAGTTCAACAATACAAAATTAAGCACTAAGCAGGAAGGTCCACCGATGTTTCCCCATCAATAAAAAAATTGCAGAGCTCGAAACCGTAACTGACATAAGTGCAAATGAGCCGGAATGGTGGAGATACAGTCAAAGGTGGTTACCGAAACCGACCCTAAAACAATCCAATCATCGATTGAAACTGAAGCCATTTAGACACTCGGTGAGACTACACATCATCCACGAAGTAAGAAGTGGTTCATACCATCAAATTTCTCTATTTTATGTGGCCGAGTCCACGTATGCCACCATGTTAACCTAAGTAGCCATGAAAACCCAAGTGGCCATGAAGAACTTCAAACTAATCAATAGGCCTCGATGTTCCACGGAAATGTAAAAAGAAAAATTGAATAACATGAGCATGGTAATATATCATTGTCATATACCCAGATGCGGGTGATTTCAGAAGGCATTAATGGAGATTTTAATGAGCGCCAACACTCGGCCATGCTAGCTGCTGGTCAGCGCTAAACCCCACAACCTTACCTGGCTCATGATGGTTCATTTCAGGTGCGAAAAAATCCGAATGAAGATTGATATTAATGGTCACATACACTGAGATATTGTAGGAGATGGTTTTATCATGGAGTTTTCGACTTTCAATTCCATTGCCTATGCCCCGTCTCATATTTGCTACTTGCCTCCTGCTGGATTCCCTTATAGGAATTCGTTCTCTGAGGTTCTGTACCAATTCTTGGATGTTCTTCATTCTAGTTTTGGGGTGTCTTCCTCCCACTCTGTGTCTTGCTCTCTAAACATTCCTCAGATTCCTATTGTGCAGTTGAGATCTTGGCATTCTCCTAAAGGTTTTTTTTCTTTTGTGCTATCCCCTTGTTGCCTAACCATGGTCCGGCATAGAATGAGAAGTCGTCATGGTGGAAACAGGGGTGTTCATACGTGGCCTCGAACAGCTCATTCCGTGGATCAACCTTCACCCAATATTTCTCCACCTTCATCCCAAGTGCCTTCTCCCTCGTCTAGCCCTGCTAGAAATCCCTTCTCACATAATGCATTTCCATCTACCCACTTCAAATTTCAAAGCAGCTTAAATAAGCCCATCATTACTGCTAATATTACCATAATTTTCTCTGAGGAAGAAGCTATGGCTCGGCCTCCGGTGAGTAATGTAGTAGAGCATCCTCAGGGCGCTCTCAAAGGTGTGACTAGCCTTGGTTCTAGACAGACTTCTATAGATGATGGTAAGGTGGAGGGGCGTGGTGCTTCGTATAGTGAGGGGGTTAATCCTAGCACTTTGCAGACACCTGGTGGCAACCCTCCTGTAGTCAATATTTCAATGGCTTTCGTTGCTAGCTCCAGTGGCACCCGTCCTGAGTCGTTTCCTCAAGATGGCAGGAGCGTGGGAGATATGGAACATGATGGTGTTTTCTGGCATGACAATGCATGCCCTGTCATCGAGGATCCACTAGACCAGGACATCCCTATGTGATGCCACCTGGTCTCCTTCCTGTCTGCTTAGATTTTCCTTTGGGTTGTGGGTCAGGTTCGGTCTCTTCTATTTTTTGATGTTCAAGGTCTATATCAACAGTTCGGCAAGCTAGTTCCATGTCTTTGTGACTCAGAAGTTTAAGATTCTGGTTCTTTTCACGTGGTTAGGCAATCTGGTTCTATGTCTTTTTAGCTCTATAGTTAATGGTCTCCCGGCTGACATGTATAGTTTTGTTATCTATGGGCTTGGTTTTTTTGAAGCTTCAAAGGGTTTATCCTATTTCTGCTCCATGGTTTACCAGTCTATGTCAGGCTTCTATGACTGGTTTATGCATCACCGTAATGGTCTTTTCCTAAGTTTGGGATGGCTCAGTCTCTCCGGAAAGCATTCATATACTCTTGTGTGAAGCCTCTGCCTCTTTGTAACTTTATTTTTATTTTCACTTAATAAAATTAGTCTTTACTTAAAAAAAAATATAACACTGTCATATCTTACCACCATCACAAAATACTACATGCAACCTATTACATAGGTTACGCCTTGGTAACAATTATAAATATTAGAGATGGGATCGAGCATGTAATCTATATAAGGTCCATAATATTGCTCTACCTACTTCGCTATAGTCTAATGTATTAAAATATTAATAGATATATATAATATATAATACACGATATAGTTTGCAAAGTGGAAAGGTTCGTTATAGTGTAATGTATTAGAGTTATATATATATGATACTCGATGAAATTTGCAAAGTGGAAAGGTTGAGCTAGCCACCACATACATATGCTTATAATTAAGAAATGCAACATGGCGTTTAGGTCAAGTACTTCTAGCAGGAAGAGCACCCTATGTTATTTTTACATGAGCGATGAGGAAATAAAATTCATTATTGTTAGGAATTAAAAAAGAAATACAAGTAACTGTATGGTAAGAAAAGGAACTTTTTTGAAAAAAAAAAATTACAGGTATATAGACGTTACACCCGTGATAACGATATCAATATTTGGATATTTAGCTTCAGTCCACCTCCACTCATCACATACATCAAATACACCCATAACTACTCAACAAACCCACACTTCTCAATGTCACTTTTAATACGTTACAAAATCATGATTTTAATGCATGAAAATTCATCTTAATTTTACATTTATTGAAATAATCATCGTAAATTAAATTTAAAATAATAATATAATTCAATATTATAAATAAATAATTATATATACACCAATACAATTTCAAAAATTAAATTGAATATTTCATGATTCCATTACAATTTATAAACAAGTATATCAATGATAAATATATTAATTATTAAACAAACATATATTACCAATACCTAAACTTTTAATTTTTTAAATCTCAACATTTATTGAAATAAATCATCCTAAACATATAAATTTAAAAATAATATATAACTAAATATGGAATAGATAAAATCATTTTAATTATATACCATACAATTTTTAAATAAAATTCAATATTTATATATATATATATATATATATATATATATTATATATATAATCAATACTTACTAGTTTTTTTCTAATTTCGTGTAAAGCTATGTTTTAAGTGATTCTTAATTACATTATAAAATAAAACTTTACGTTATAAAAACAAACAAAATTTCAATATATTGCGCAAGGAGTATTGCCTCGTTAAGTATGGTAGAGACTAAGTATTATAGAGATGTCATAATGTTTCGTCTTGTCTTGTTATATTCTGTCATGTTTAATATTTTGGTGCAGTCAACTTACATAAATATAAGAATTAAAGTAAAATAAAATAAATAAAATAAAATTAAAGTAATTTTGGAAATCTCGTTTTGAATATAATATTTTAAAAAATATAATATTTTTATTCTAAATTATAATATAATAATTTTTATTTTTTTATAAAAGTTTCTTAATTTTCTATTAGCTAGATGTGCTCTCTAGTCTAGTATCCTAGTGATTTGTAATATAAACTAAGGTAATATAAACATTTTGAATTGCTAAAAATAAAATTAAAATATGGTACAAATGTTTAACTTTATGTAATCTGAAATAATGTAAACATTTTAACTGGTTGTAAAAATATAAATTAACAAAATAAAAATAAATCTCTGAAAATTAAATAATAAAAAAAAACAAAAATGACACATGGTATTGACTCATGATATTAACACTTGGTATTCATGTGAAGTATAACCTATTTAAGGGGGAAATTAAACTAGCCTAGATCCATATTATTTTGATGTTACATTTAGACACATAATTAGTTGTAGAAAATGATGGAGTTGAATCCATATATCTTGTAAAGGTAAAACATTTTTATGGATATGAGTGTGTTGAGCATTTGCATCGATAATTTTAGTGACCTTATTTATTTCGTATGTTTTGTGGATCTCTTTGGTCATGTTAAGTCTTTTATGTTTTTTGTTTCTACCATTGAATATATGTATATATAATGTTTATATATCCTTAGAACCTTCAACAACAAAATTTTGAGGTCTAAAATTGGCCTCCTAAGAAATATTATAAAGTAATAATGGAAATAAAAAAGT
>APFE031050854.1:38674-68975 GCA_000404065.3 Pinus taeda | reverse complement strand
TGTTTTTGTTTTGTTTTTGTTTGTTTGTTTGTTTTTTTTTTTTTTTTTAGAAATCCTCTAGCTGCGCCTCCCCGACAACGGTGCCAAAATGTAGTGACCAATCTAGGGGTCTAGATTAGACTAAATTTAATGTCAACCAGGTAGGTAAACTTAGAGGCACGTGTCTAAAATTTATAGACCTAAAAGGATCTCATCTACCTAAATAAGTGTCTACTGTGACAGGCTACAACACTCTTTTACAAGAGATTGGAATATGTTTCCTTTCACAATTTGAACACCTATATCCTCTAATTTAATTAGGTGCTCTAAAACAGAGTGTTACTAGTTTGAGTTCTTAATCCTCTTACAAGGATATAATTCTCAAAGACTCTTTCCAGATAACACACTAAGCATACTAGAAATCAAATTCATGCAAATCAAAAACTCTTTTAAGCATACTAAAACTCAAAAGCATGAAAACAGAGTCCATAGAAATACTATGAAATTCAATGTTCAATTAATCCTTTTACAAGGTTTGATTCAATAATTTGACAATTGAATTTTCAAGCTATCACCATGAATCATAAGAAGAAAATCGCAAGAACTTCTAATCAAACTGATCAACTCATAAGCAATGAAATGACATCAAACACTATTCAGATCTGAAGTCTAAATGCTATGAAAATGAAACGAAAGTATACCAATCTTCACGTAGGGCCCGTCCACGCGTTGATGGCACACTTAGAAAACTTCAGATGATGAAAAAGTTAACACATAAACATTAGAATTGATGAAACAATGCCTGTGATTAAGTTCTGGAAATTAATTACATGCAAAACAGAGTTCTGGAATACAACATGCAGTCTTCTGTTTGCTCACGTCTATCTCCTTTCTTCCCTAGCATTCCTTAAAATTTACAATTAAATGTACATACATTATCACTTCAGATGTTTTTTCTTTTACAATCAAAAAGGATATTTTTGTTTTTTTCTAATCGTAACTGATTTCTAAAACAAAAAGAAATCAGTTTAGGTAACTTTAGCTTTTTGCTGCTTTTACAACCAAAAAGGCTGGGTTTGACCAGTGTTGACCATGTATCCAGGAGCTCCATATTCGATGTTGAATAGATTCTCCACCATGTATGTACATCCTAGATCACGTCCCTATCCTCTGTTTTGATTTTCCTACCACAACATAAACCAATTACAGGAAGTCATGACATCCTGTAATTTTGTTGAAATTTTCCAATTTTTAACATAAAAATCCATAAATTAAATTTAATGTAAAATAACAATTTATAATGCTTCATTAATCAATTTCAATGGACTATGAGGGGTTTATGGAAGAACATGATAGATAAGTGATGGATTTTTAGAAGAAAAGAATGGCAATAAAATAGTACCAACAAGTAGATTTGCTCTAGGAATCAAATCTATATGATGGCTAATTCTTCTAATGGATGGTAACTCATTAGGCAAATCATCAACAATGATATCACAACAATTGTCCAACATTTCTTGAATTTCAATGGGTAAATTAGAAACTTTAGTAGAAGTCATTATTACCTTGGGCTTGCAAATTACAGCAAAATTTACCTCATTTTCTTCAATTTGCTATAAGTATTCCTTTCCTCCTAGCAACAAAGTTTTTGGATCAGTGTTCTTTCCTGATGCATCCTCTTCTCCCATAGGCATCAATGTATGATTGATACCATCTTTACCAAACTTGTAGGTGTTTCTTTTCCCATCATGCATAGCTCCTCTGTCATATTGCCAAGGTCTTCCAAGCAATATGTGACACACATCCATGGGCATCACATCACATACAATTTTATCCTTATATTTGCCCAACTGCAACTCCACTTCACACTGTTCATTCACTAACAACTGATGTCCCTTTTGTAACCATGACACCTTGTAAGGTTTTGGATGTTTCATTGTTTTCAGCTTCAATTTCTCCACAACTTCTGTAGAGACCAAATTATCAGTGCTGCCACTATCAATGATCATCTGACAACTTTTCCCTTGAACCTTACACACTGTTCTGAACAAAGTCTTTCTTTGTGATGGTTCAACTATCTCCTTTGCCGGCTTGAGCAAAACTTTATTAACTACCAAATATTCTCCTCTCTCTGGTACATTTTCTTCTTCTATCATTGTTGTTGTCTCCTCCTCAAGTTAAGCAACAATTGCATTCCTCTGAATTGTTCCTACATTCTCTGGGCACTCAAAAGCTCTGTGTCCCAGTTTGTTACACCTGTAACATCTTACTTCTCTTCCTCTGCCTCTACCTCCTCTTCCTCTAGAAAAACTCCCTCTGCCACTTGCATCACCTCCTGTGGGTACATGCTGGTTTGAGCTGCTGCTAGCTCCATCTTTAGGTGTTGTAGATCTTCCTCTACCACCTTGACTTCCTTTTCCTCGGAAAGTACCTCTTCCTCTGGCAGACTGCTTCCTCATGAGTTTTTCTTCAACTTTCAGTACCATCTGATAAGCTTCTTCTACTTTTTGAGGAGACAGTATACTTATCTCTTCTTGAAGGTCCATCCTAAGAGCATTCACATATCTATCCACCTTCTCATCTGCATCCTAAGTTTGTCCAGCTCTTATGCTTGCCTTATAGAATTCCTCTGTATATTCTCTCACTATCATAGACCTTTGTCTAAGATTCTGCATTTGTCTAAACAAGGTTTGCTGATAATTACTTGGTAGAAACTTACCTCTTAGCTTTGCTACCATCCTATTCCAATTTATGATTGATTTCTTGTTAAGACTCTTTCTTTCTGCCTACACTCCATCCCACCAAAGTGTTGCATGTCCTTTTAGATTGGTAACATCAAACTTTACTTTCTTCTCATCTTTTGTTTCTTCATAGTCAAATAATTTCTCCATACAATTAATCCAGTCTATTAATTCTTCTAGATTCAATCCTCCTTCATATATTGAAACCTCAATCTTTAGCCTAGCTGTGGATCTCAACACTGATTGGAAGAACCTCATCTCAGGAGTAAATGCTACAGTTTCCTCCTCTTCTTCAACTTCAACCTCAAGCTCACTAATATCCCCATCATCTATATTTCTCCTTACTATTAATTCCTCTAATCGAACCTGCATCTGGTGCATAGATTCCATCACCTTAGCATTTGCAATTGGTTGACCTCTTCTACCACATCCTTGTCCTCTTCCAACTTTGAAAGCCATATTAGATTTTCTTCTCTTGCTTCTGATATTCAATTCGTTGTCAATAGATTGCTCCAATACCCCTAATGGTGGCCTGGGTGCAGGCAATATTGACAAACGCGCGAATCCTGATACAATTTCCCCTAAATCTGATGGAATTCCTTTTTGAATCCCAACTGGAGTATTAGTCATCTATTCCTAGACTCACTATTTTATAAATTTTTCCCTTTTTAGCCACTATTACGAATCCATTTCGTTTAATTAGTGCAACCCTTGTTATTGGGAACAATTTAATAACATACCCCCTTTTTCTCACTATCGGAGCTGTAATTCCATAGGAATTACATAATACACTATCGGCGCTGCTTAGAATGGAAATAACACAAATATGAGTAAAATACACTATCAACAGATTCAATTTCCCATAATGCAATTACATGTGAAAATACACTATCGGTGTTGTTTTCCCCAAAGGAATGCGTTAACATGCAAATACACTATCGGCGGGTCGCTATTGGCGATTCCACGAGAAATGGAACAACACTATTGCACTCTGCTAATGGCCCTTTCCCGATGTGATAACACTATAGTATTATCAGTGATCGAAATCGGCAGCTTCAACGTTCCCTCGCTATGCTCTTTCTACTTGAAACTTGCGATGCAATAACACTTCGCGAACCTGTTAGACTATAAGTCCTCCTCTAAAATATTTCAGAATGTGTCACAACTTTGGATTTCGGCGGTTCAAAAAGCCAGTCCCTCTCCATTCAAGTGCTGTGATGCAATAGTGCTTGCGGACCCGATATGGGTATTAGCCATAATAAGATTTCAAGTCCGGATTCTCAATTCAGACTAAGTTTTTCACTGGTTCTTAGTGTAAATCAGAATTTAGCTTGCGGGACTAAATGACGCGTAAAATGGAAACAGAGCATGCCGATATGAAAGAAACACATTCAAATTGACTTCAATCAAAGTATTAACTAGGAAACCAGGCCGAACCACTATTGTAAAGACTTAAAAGAAAACATTGCGTGAAGCCAAAGATACACATAAATACCAAATTTTATAGACAAACAGGTGTTCAGATGCATAAAAAGGGTTTCGGGGGTCACCACACCTTCAGGATCGACTAATACACAGAGATGTTCAACTTTTCCTTCAACAATGCTAGATAAACCCACTCGAACAAAATCCCTTTACAATAGCATAAAAGTTACATATATACTGGGTCGTTTTAACAACGAGATCCTAAAACAAAGGCTAAAATTTATTACTGCTATCAGTTCCACGAGACACTCTCCTCGAGAAGCTCCACTATGCTAACTAATCCTATATGTTCTACGAGGTATTCTCCTCGAGAACCTCCACTATGAATTAACTAATCAACACTTATTACATCATGATTTATTCCTAGATTCTAGTTCTATGCTTAACTAGAAAAACATGGAAATTGATGGCTAAAGGATCCCACTCCTTTGCTTGTAGATTTTTTTGTATTTTTGGAATAAGTTTGAAGCCTTTTCCCTTCAAGTGTCATGCCCCTACATCACATGAAACCTTCTATGAATTTGGGGAAGTCTCCCTGATATGGGTCTACTCAATACGAGAAAAAAACATCGAAGCAATTTAGGATTTAGTTGATTAAAAGGAGGCCTGGTTGCAATGCAAGGTCTAGACCTTCTGCAAATTTCTTGAAACTCTGGGAATTAGTCTTAACTATGGGACTGTTTTTGATAAGTTATTAAATAAAATGAAGAGGCACTCAATACTGATGTCTACCTCACTTTTCAAAGAGCAAACAAGGTCTCCACACTGATGCAATGTCATATTTCCAATAAAGTGACTTTTGATTTCAAAGGTGCAGTCATTCTATAGTATAATTTTCTAGTGGATCTGGTAAGTTTTAATTTTTTGCCACACCACACTCCCAAAAGAGATTAACAGATTGTTTCTTCTCTTAGTGAGGATGAGAAGGCTTCGTGACTCTAGTTTTTGTGAGTCTCTTTGACTAAATGACCTTGTATATTATTAACCAGGTGAAATTCCTTAAATTGTAAGGATCTCTAACTGACCACAACATTTTTTCTGCTTGAGTACTAAACTACATTCCACGTAATTAATGTCATATGTTATTAAAGAGTGGCACAAATAGGGCTCTAAGTAGAGGGAGAGGGGTGCATCCTTAGTGATTGCTTCTTTGTCTGAATTTAGCAAGTTGTTTTTCAATTTTTGTATGAGGTATGTAAGGTTAAAAAGCAAGAGTATTTTAGAATATTTTCCCGCTTCTGCTAGTGCTGCTAGGAATTATGTGGTACTCAACCTTTACACATGTTTTTTCAGTATGAAATCTGAGTAATTGAAATATCATGTTGGATAATAAACTGCACTATTTTTGTTGACACTCCACAAATTATTTAATCCAAAGCCAAGCTCTCACACCAGACTTTTCTATAAATAGCCCCTTAAATCAAAACCCAAGAAAAATAGCCAAACCCTCATACCTCAAAAAAAACATAAAAGAGGTCTTAGATTTATACATATATGTTGGATAACTTGTTAATCTTAAAATTTCAGCTTTAGGTCTATATATCTCTATTCATACTGCACAGTCTTTGTGCTCAGGGCAGACCATCATAATAATAAAATTTTCAACTTGCATACATCTTCCCCCGTAAATATTGTTAAAATTATTGGGTGTGAACAGAAAAAATAGCCACTACTGCTCTTGTTGGCTTCTACTACTTGATTAGGGCATAATCCATGAGACTTCCATTTCATGTCAAATCTTGAAGCTTTTTGGCTACAACCAGTAAAAAATAAATAAGCTAGCTAAGGAATGACTAATCTTAGTGTATAATTTTCTATCTATTTGCTTTTGTCGTTTTGCTTTAGAACACATAGATTTGTTTCTAACATGTTTCTATATAGGCTATTTCTCTGATGTCCTTTCATATTGTTTGACCAGATAAGTTCAAAATGGGCAAGCAAAGCAAATGGCAACATATCATGGATCTTGAGGTGCAAGACCTCAAAAGAAAAATGACTTCTAGTAAAGACTTGGTTTGGACGGAAATAAATAGGAAAAACAATAGTATTGATCGAGTTGCCTTAATCCCATTAGAACACATTTTTGACGTTATGAAAGGAGAAGAAGAAAATCCTATTGTTCTATGTAAATTCATACGAAAAACAAAGAAAGAACCAAAACAAAGAGCTACCGCTGCATTGCAATATGAAATGTGAGTATTTGAAAAGTGTATTGTTTAGATCCTTTAAAACCACATTTATCTTTCTTTGTATGTACTAACATTTGAAATTATTGGTGTAGTTATCATTGTTCATTTGGCCCAGAAGATAAAAGAGGAAATCCTCCAATTAAATGAAGGACCCCGTTTGTGCAGAAGAGGGGTTGCCAATGCCATTTTATTGTGAAAGTTATCAATGAAATTCCTGATAGAGTAATACTAACTTTCAATATGTATGAATATGAAGATGGGGAAGGTTGGTCTTGTCATGGCCAACGTGACACTTCAAGTGAGACCAGGACCTTGCATAGGCCACAACTTTCAAGGTTCATTGTTGCATATGTAGAGAGTTGTTTCTTTTTTAGAGTGCTTGTTGATATAGTGTATAGAACCCACATAGAAAGACATGTTGACATGGATGTGACATCTTGGGATAGATATTTCTTCTTATGCAGGAAAGATATTGTAAATATCTATAATAGGTTGGCGAAGGGAAATTATCAACTTTACAAAAAGGATGAAATGAGTGTAAACCTTTGGTATGAAAAGCATCGAGAATATTTTTTCTTTTACCAAAATCCCAATGGTGTGGAGGTCCCTTTTATATAGGGGTTGAAACAAAGTGGATGTTGGAGACAATGGTCAAGCTATCGCGCAATAGCTTTGTATCTATTGATTCAACATTCAATAAAAATAAATATGGGGTAAGTCAGATGCCAATGATTGATTGAATATACTTATTTAAGTTGTAGACATTCAATATGATTTATAATTTGTATTTGACTTTATTTAATGTTGAATATGACATTATCAGTTGTATACACTTGTGGCATTTGATGAACAACAAAGAGGAGTGCCAGTTGCATGAGTTGTGGCATCACAAAACACATAAGATGATATTGCAATATGGTTGGAGCAGCTCATGCACCAATGTTTCTAAACCCGTCCTGATTGGAAAGTCAATGCTTCATGGTTGATGATGCATTGGTTGAAATCACTGCCTTCAGGTAACTCTAACATTGTCATGATATAACCAAACTTGCATTTTTTTCTAAAAATAGCACACTAAAATGCATTGAATGTGGTAGGAGGATCACAGGTTGTGATGTGATCTTATGTCTTTGGCATGGACGGAGGGCTTGGTTAAAAAATGTCAATCGGTTGGCCACTAGTTTCATAGAATCCAATGAGATGTTCAATGAGTTAGGTCTCATCATGAAACACACTCTCAATTATGAAGTGGAAGATGCAATCAATCAATTTTTTTTATCAAATTTGCAAATGAAGAGAAGTTCTTAGACTATTGCCACAATAATTGAGTTGTTGGAGATAAGATTCGTAAGTAGAAAAAAATGTATTAAATGCATTTTTGTCTTCTATAAAGGTGATATCTGAGACTGACATGGTTCTATTTACAATTAGAGATGTGGGTGAAAGGTTGTTGGGAGTTTCCTCATGCAAATCAAGAGACCACTAATGTTGTTGAGCCATACCATTGTTACCTAAAAATAATATTTCTATCTGATAGAAGGAAAAAATGTTGCCAGAGAATGGATTGGTTATTGCATATGCTACTAACAATGGTTTAACTTTGTTATTAGTCCAAGTAAATCTTAAAAGAAGAAGGATTTCTAAACAACTATAAGAGAGAAAAGAAGCTAGAATCATCAGTGGAATGAGCAAGAAAAATTATGGATACTGATTGTTGTCCTCATGAGAGCATAACCCATTCTTACTAGGTGAGAAGTCATACATATCAAGGTAAAAAATAACTTGTCACCTGGTATCGTACAAAATTTATAACATGTGAATGTACATGGTCTATCTGTGGAAAGATTTGCAAGCATGCCATAAAGGTTAATTGGTTGTATTTCCACTTGGATAATTCAAATCCATTGCTTCATCAACATGTAGAGGATAACAAATACAATGACCCACCTGAGATCAATATTGAGCCTCAAAACCATGATGTAGATGTCGATGCTACTCTTATGACCACAAATAATTTTGATGCAGATGCTGAGGCACTTCATTTGGAAATGGAGGAGTTGTTTAGCCATGTACATCTCATTTTAGATAACCCTTGTACTACTTTGATGAAGACAAACCACTTGACTAGTATGCTTAAAAAAATGTTGGATGAAGCCAATAATTTTCACATTATGGATTTTGACTTCACACGTGAGTTGGATTCTCTTGATTCATATTTGAAGAGGAAGAAGAGCTTCCTTAGCCCTACAAAGAAAAGAAGAAGCAACAAAAAAAAACTATGGTTTGGAAATTGATTTAGATGTTGATCCATCAAAATATGAACCATTTGAGTTTCGATACCTCAATAAGCGAGGACGTCATCAATCAAATAATGACATGTCTATGGTTCTAGGTTAGTTTCATGTGTTGAATAGAGTCATGGTTTTACATTTAAGCATTTAATCATCACCATTCTTTAACATGTGGTATGTTTATTTTATAGTGATGCAACAATCCACAACCAGGGCAATAACCCAAGACTAAAGGGATATGCAAGGCCATCCAACCTTACCTACCATGCCATGTACATTTGACACTCTATTTCATTGTGTTCACACATATACCTTGATGTTCTAACAAATTTCATTGCGCTAACATATGACACTTTGCTAGGTAACTATATAACAAGTGGGAAGCATCATCTTCTACCATGACTGATTATCCATGGAAGAGCTTCAACTCCAGTGGAAATCAATGAGGTATGCACAAAGAATAGGTAAATACTTTCCAAAGAGTGTATTCAGGAAACACACACACACACACACACACACACACACATTTTCTTAGGAATCACAACTTCCATGTCACTAGACCAAATTCCGAGTTTTGAAAAATCATAGAAAAAATAAATACAATATATAGATATATGATTTATATAATGTGATTCTCAGTATTTTTCTTGTGCTCATTTGTTGAGTGCAGACTTCTTGTACCTATTTTACTATTTGCGACATCCTCTTATGTGCACCACTATGCCTGGAACATCTTCAAACTGTGGGATTGTGATGGAGATCTAGTTGGTTCTTGTAAACCTAAAAAGAAGTATTATGGGAACTCATGACGAAAGCAGCTCAAAATAGAAAAGGAGAAATTGCACGTGACCAAGGACTCTATTACACAACCAATATTACCATACTGGCAGCGTTATCCTTATGTGGTATTCAAATTCACTTTGTTACAAAAGAATACTCCTGCCATGGCTAAGATAGCTTGTGTGAAAGCATGGCATAATCATATTTTTATTTTTGAGTTCATATCTTTAAGATCACTGTATCACTGTATATTGGATAGTACGTATGCTAGCCAGATTTCACACTTTTTCATGCAATCTTATGTATTGGTATCCTCTAAATGGATTGAAATTTATTGTTGATAATTATTTGAATGGTTTTTTAATTCCATATGTGAGCAAAAAAATTGATTCCTTCTTTTGAATTTGATAAAATTGTAGATGAAAGCGGATTTTATTTTCTATGCAAGCAGTACTATGCTTTTCGATCTATGGGATTCTAATATATGTAATGTATTGCTCTCTTTCAAACATATGATTTTCAGAAATTATGTTATTTTCTTTCATTTTTTCGTTTTGAACATTACATGGTTAAAGGATTTATATTGATGTTACAATTTTATGGATAATTAATAAAGATTGCACCACATATATAATATTATCATCTTGAAAAAACTTATGCCCACAGGATCTATTAATAAGTATGTTCTCATTAACACTGCAACATTCTCTTGCTTGACATTCTACATTTGATCATTCTTTGATGAGCTAATATAAACATTGCAAACATTTTTTCACTTTAATCTAAGCAACCATTTGGGTTCACTTTCCCTCTTGAGAAGCTTTCTCATCATGAAACTTGGACCTGCAGAATGAACAAGAAAATAGAATGGGATAATGCTAGATCATGAAAGCATAACGAACAAGAAAACAAAGATGTGGATTTTAGATTTATCCATCCTTTTGAAATTTGGGTCTAGGTTTGTCTTTGAGACTCCTTGTCTACCTTTTGCTCTCTCTAGCAAGGTGAGATACACCATCAACTCCTTACTATTCAAGGCTTGCATGCCAATTCTGAGCAAATATTTGGGTTCCTTGTGGAAAAGTGAATCTAATGAGGTTGATTTCATCCACATGCAACAAGTTTCTATCATTG
Source organism: Pinus taeda (assembly GCA_000404065.3). NCBI lineage: Eukaryota > Viridiplantae > Streptophyta > Pinopsida > Pinales > Pinaceae > Pinus > Pinus taeda. The sequence continues at coordinate 58,376 of APFE031050854.1, read as the reverse complement.
GTAGTGTAACTTTAGATTTGATATATTTGGCAATGGTCACATAGACTTCACCTTCATTTTCAATCTTTCCTTCTTTTTTGGTTTTTTAAAGCTAGATTATTTTTTCAAGTATGTCTATATTAAGCAGCATTTATTTGTGGCGGGCACAGTTTGTGATGCAATGGTTCAAATTGTCCAATGATGTAGTGGTTCAAGGATTTTGTTGTCAAATTTGTGCATATCATTACTTAGTTCATTGTACTACCCAACAAACTTCCTTTTAGGGACTAGAGAGAATACATAAGTTCTTGTCTTCCTTTTACACCATTTGGATGAGGCTAGAAACAATGTGAGAAGATTTTCAATTATATATCTTTGATGAATTGATAATGGTTTTACAAAAATTACATTTTCTTTGGGCGATGGTATTTATAAGGTTCAACAATAGAACCAATGGAACCAATTTTTAGCTAATTTTTAAAATAACCTCCTTATAAGTGCGATAGAGAGAGATAGATCTAGTGCACTTGGCATAATGAAAAAGGCAAGCAGAAGTGTGCTAGAGCCTATGCCAGTGAATAGAAGATTGTTTAATAGCTACTTATGGTGTGTTCCCCAGGTTAAACGAGTACACTGTTTTTTAGGGTTGATTCATCAATTTCTTAACCAATTGAATTACTTATTTTAATAAGGAAGAACCTCATCTTACTTCATCTATTACATTGTAGATACTAATAACCATAAAAAAAATTATTATTCACAATTGTGTTTAAATAAGGGAGAATCTACTTGTGTTATGTTCTCTCATATTTGGAAAATTCTAAACACCTATGATAGTCATCCTTCTTCAATGATTCTTTTACAAAATGTTAATGTGGAACTTGATGGTAAAATTGACAAAAATGGACATTGAAGTTACATGCATATCATGAAAGTCAATTCCTTTATAGTTTTTCATCTCATTATGATTCCTCTTCAAGGAAATGTTTTGATTCTTGATCACATTATCTTCGAATAAGGGACATCTAGTAAAAGTGCATAATGTTTTAGAATGCCCAATTTATATGGTTGCAACAATTCAACTTTCATGTTTCAATAGGTAAGAAATAGATTTTGATCAATTTGAGTGTGTATATTTCAAAGGAGGATCTCATCTGTGGGTGGCCACCTTTCTTTGTCTTTCTAGCATTGCCATGAGGTGTTTTAGTGGTTTTCATGCCACTAATCAATGGCAATGATCATTTGATGAGGCTTCATAGAATATTTCAATGTTGGATATCTTTGTTAAGCACATGGTATGGGTCATCTATATTGTGATCATTATTGAAGTGTTCTATTTTTCTATTGTGTTTTGCTTCGCTGGATTACGACTTGTTTTAATGTTCACCATAGATCAACAATCTCCTTATGACCTTGAAATTCTATTAGATAATGATGCACTCTTCCATATGCAACTATTAGTTTTTATCTCCAAGATATAACCTCCATCATATGACTATTGTGCTAAAAAATGATATTGCAATTTTGAGAATAAGGGATTTTATGATTATGGATATTCAAGTTAGGCATTTTAAGTTTTGATCCAACACCCTGCACATTGTAAATGCCTATCATGCAACCCTTTTTTCTTGTTAGTGGTAAATTATACAAGTGTTATTTCTCATTTGGAGGTTTCTTTGAGAAGTGCACACTAGGGGTGGAGGCTCATCTGCATAACACAGAATTTATTCATCTTACTTTCTAGGTCTGAGGGGTATTTATTTCACCAAATTCACCAGATACTTGTATACAATCTCATCTCTTTTTAACATACCATTTGGGCAGGGTAGATCATAGTGAGAATGGAACTTTAGAGGAAGGTTGGATACTCTATCAAGCTCACCAGTGGACCAATGCTCCTTTGGAGATAAAAAATATCCACATTAAATCAAATTGTATAAAATGTAATCAAAATAATCTATCAACAATTCAACCTATTCTGCTTATTTCTATATAGGTCAAGCCTTTCATATGTTATCATTGCATCAGATCTTATGATCTGAAATGGTCAAATAATAAATTGAAGTGGTAGTGGAGGGACAACTGTTCAATTTTAAGGAGTTTATCTTCAACTGAACATTTAAATATTCACACTATAACTGATCAAAATAATAGTAGATGTTGTGGATCTCCTATGTCCTCCTCCTTAAAGACATAAAAATTCATATTATTCTCCTTCAACATATAAAAATCCAGGTTGGCAACTACATTGTTTTTTGTTAGTTCACATTGAACAAAGAAAGTGAATAGGCATGATGATGTTATTTTTTTGTATTATAACTCTTATGTCTACCTGTTATGATTTGGTGTTCATTAGAGGTAATGCAAATTGCACTTAAAAGAAAAGGGCAGTCTTTACAATTAGTGATCGTGTGATGCCTCCTACTATTAAGTCTACAATAACAGTATTTGATCACTCAGCTGCTGCCATACAACAATAAAATTTGAATTTAAATAAAATTTAAGAAATCTCACCACCCAAAAATGACATGCATGCTACTCCACTGGTCACTCTAAAGACTAGTTGATGGTGCCATCTTCTTTCGTGTGTGAGAAGTTGGACACAAGGCTATGAGAAGTTGGATTAATGCCTGATTAATAACATCTTGATTAATGTTAGGAGTGCGCTAACTGTCTTACAAGAGTGCAGGAACCTCACAACCTTGATTCTCTTAATCAATTTTCATGAAGTCCATATTCCTACAGATATTACGGGTTTTTGGCAGCTTAAGCTTTAACTCTTGGAAAATGTGGCCTTTAAGGCCAGGTTCCCAAATGGATGCAAAATTGTAAAGAAATAAATGTTCTTGATTTCTCATGGAATAAATTTACAGGAAGCATTCCTCCTTGGTTTGGCTATTTCAAATTTATGTTTTATTTGGACATGTCAAACAATTCCCTCTCATGAGACATTCTCGTACATCTTACCCAGTTGCAAAGTCTCACATTAATATAGAGCCTCACAACAACAAATAGAACTTATTTGGAATTAACTCTTCACATCTTGGGACAGATTTAACCAATGCCATGATCTAGTGCATTGATATCTGGAATTTTTGGCATTAACGGTGAGTCATACTTGCAAATAAAAGTGTAAATATAGCTTTCCAAGAAGAGAATCTCTAGCTTAAGGTCATTTTCCACTTATGGATAAAGCAGGTTAATTTTGGTTGGTTCTTGATCCAAAAATTCGCAATTCAAACTGTAATCTGCTAACAACAAAATAAATAAATATGACAAAAATGAACTAGATTCGAATTTAAGTAACTCATGGTAAGTTCAATTGCTTTTTGACCTAAAAATTGGCACCTCGACTACAATTCTATAACACTATCATAGAGCCATATTAACCATGGATCTACAATATAAAAAAAACCTCAAGGTGCAAACCTCAAGATTTTTATCCCTCTCAAAAAATACAACTATGATAGTTTTATAGTAGTCATTGTTTAAATATGGCAATAAAGATAAATATTTGTTGGATTTTTCATATATTTTATGTTATAGTGATTAATAGGAAATCCATGATGTAGAACTAGATCCACCCACCTAGTTGTAAAGCACCTTGACCTAGCTATCTCTGTGCAATTAAATTAAAGCAAACCAAATCGATTTTTCTCCTTTGCAAGAAACCTTTGTGCATAATTAGAAAAAACTACAAGAATGGACTTCAGTCTTCAATTTATCTTAGCAAGATGGCACAAAAAGGCCAAACCACTTCACTCAAAGTATACCAACTAGTATGAAGGATCTAAACAAAAATATTCAGATGGTATTTCACAAAACAAGCATATAAATACTTTATCAAGAATGCCCATAAATTACCTTGTTATAATATAAACAAGAATTACAAAAATTTGATATATGATGTTATTAACTATTTTTGAAATATGAATAGATTAACAAATGTGCTTGGAGCATCAGGGAAAATCTACCAACAACAGTTGTACATTTTGAGACAGATACAAATCAAAGAATGATTTGACTTTTAAAAAAAAAATCGCAAGATTTCAACCAAAAATATAAGAGATAAAACTCAATTAGACAACACCATAATGTATTAATGATAATCACAAAACCATGAACCAGATACTTTTCTCAAAATACATTTGTCCATAAATTTGTCTCCCATACAAAAAATCATAATCGTTGCAAGTTGGGGAAAAATAAAACATTAATAGGTTCTTATTTAGTGAAAGAACCATGCTATTATAGACCCTAGAAAAATGATAAAAACAACCCATTCGCATACTAGGGATCTATATTGATGGTGATCAATGATTTCTGTTGTAGTGGATGGTGATCCTATGTCATATTTGACATCTACATATGTGCTTAACAATGCTTTGGACATTATATCACTAGACATATTTTCAATGTCTGTAGAGTGATTGATCATAAAATATTGAAATTGACAACTCCAATTTATTGCTTTCTTATAAAAGAGTTTTAAATGGTCCTTCTGAACTCGATAGAGGTCTTTCATCTAATTACATATCAACTCCGAGTTGGTAAAGACTTCAATATCATTGACATAATGTTGTTTTGGCTCTTTTAGCCCTTCAACAAGGGCAATGTAGTATGCTTCATTATTTTTCGTTATTTCAAGGACTTCTCTCTTTCTATGAAATAAATGATTTGTTTCCATAATGTAAGGACAAATTTAACAACTGCTCAACCTAGATTTGGAAAGCAGAACACTTCAATGCATAAACGCCACTTTTGCACCATTTTTTACACTTCGGAGACCTGTAAAATAAGATAACAATAAATTTATGTTAAACAATTAGACAGTTATCTATTTCTTAATACTCAACATGTTTTTCAGTGATATATAATTGAAAAAAGCAATTATCTATTCCTAATCTATTCCACTAACTACTAATTAATTGAATAGTCATAAACCATTCCATTCTTCTTTCCTTTCATGCCTTTCAAATGTCAACTGAATTTGATGGTGTTTCATATGGAACATTCATTCAAAAAATGTTACTTCTTTGTATATTAGTAGCCATAAATCCCAACAACATTACGAATCTAAATAAAACAACAGGGGCCAAAGACATAAAAAATTAGAATATTCATGCTTGACATGGTGCCAATTAGCATTATGAGTCTATTTATATATGTGTGACTATGAGGCTATAGATTTATCACAATCCATGTATTCCTTTCTTGTTAGGAAATTTCATTCATTAAGTATATTTGGCTAGGAATGTGGTCCCTGCCAATTTTATCTTGAGGTTGTGCTTTTTGTCTCAAGTCACCACCCATCATGGAGTGGCAAGTAGTTTTTAGAAAGGTGCGATTTGAAAGCAGCAACAACATCTCTGAATGTTGAACTTCATAAAAAGCATATCAAAAATGGCAGCAGTAGAAGCAAATGCAAAAGGTGCTTCTTCTAGTCTCTCACTAGCTCTGCAACAACTGGCCTCTGAGGCTGAAGAGGCTAAGAAAGAGGTTGAAGTTCCTAACTGATTTCTTTGTTCGTTGTGATAATTAAGGAAAAAAAATTGATTCTAGCTCAGAAGGTACTTCTAATAATACATGCTTGAGTATGCTTTTCCATGTATTTTATAAGATTTAGCAACACTAACTAGTGACTCCTAAAATACTCCTTCTCATCATCTGTTAAGATAGTAGACAAGTCCAAGACTGCTAAACAAAGTACAAGAGAAACTAAAGCAGAGGCAAAAACATGGACATGGGTTTATCCTCCTTAAAAGAAGGAAAATCCTAAAGAGGAAAGCATAGCTAGTGTTAGCAGTGCTGAAAGTAACTATATTACCAATAAAGGTGAATGAAGTTGGATAAAGTTTAGAGAACAAGATGGTCTTATCAAGGAAGGGGACACCATAAGGCAACAACTTGTTGTACCAAGAAGTGAAAACTCTCTAAAGTTAGATGGTAAAAATGATGGGCCCCACATATTGAATAGTTATAGCATCCCAATCTCTACTAGTGTTGTTTGTGATACCTATGGAAAAGACGGTGAACCTATTATCTATTTCCTACTCCAGGAAGGTAACAAATGGGAAAATTCATGGAAAATATCTTCCTCCAGATGCAAACAAAAGTGTATGTAAATTGCACATTCTTCACAGTACATTGGCCCACAAGGGTATTCAGGATGGGCATTGCTATGCATTTACTAGGCCATCTCTCGCAAACTAATGGTATAAGCTTGATGATGCAAATGATATAGCAAGAAGGAATTCTAAGAAATGTACTCTGATTTTAACAAAGAGAGAGTAATCTAAGGCCCTTGTGATGGCAGGGTTGGATGTTGTTGGTCAAAACCATTATGGTGTGTTTCCTTCGAGATGTAAGTTGTTGATTGTAAGGGAAACCAACAATAAACAGATGGAAAATGTTGAGATTCAACAGATCAAGACAATCCTTGTTTTGCAGCATGAAAAGGAATATGGTAGTATCAAATCTCTTAGATATGCCCATCTTATGATTATGGCAAATCAAGATCATGATGGTTCACACATCAAAGGATTGTTGATCAACTTTATACACTCTTTCTGGCCATCCCCGCTTAATACTCCTTCATTTCTTGTTGAATTCATTACTCCTATTGTCAAGGAAACCCATAAAGACGGGCGGGTATTGTATTTCTATACCATGCCTGAGAATGAATCATGGAGAAAAGTTTTGCATTGATTAGCATTAGGATGGACCATAAAGTGACTGACATTTCGGGTTGGGAACTTATTTGGACTAGATTGACAAACTTATCAAGTACAACAAATTTGTAAACAAGGAATTGTTCTTATTTTCCATGGTTGGTTTGAAAAGATCCATCCCATCCATGGTTGATGGTTTGAAATGAGAACAAAGGAAAATATTGTTTTGTTCTTTCAAAAGAAATTTTGTTATGTAAGTGAAGGTGGCTCAATTCTTGGGTTATGTCTTAGAGAATTCTGCTTACCATCACGATGAGAAGATTCTTTGATATGAAATTAAACAGGAATGAAATAAATTATAGATATAACCATAAATACAAATATGTAACAAAAATAACACTTCATTTCATTAATATCAAATACTGAAATATGCTTACAAACAAAATGGAAATAAGACTAGCTCGGGCGATGGTAGCTTATCTCTACGAAGAGATGTGGCGGCTACATGCCTCTGAATTGTGTTACAATGAGGCTTGAGGGCCTATTTATTATTAAGAAGCAATGGAAAATCCCAAACATCCTAACCTTAGGAGATGGAATGCCAAACATTGGGTCTCGTTGGGGTAAATTGGTACATCAACTTAGCGGGGTCGTAACTTTGGCATACAATCTTCGTTTGACACGTATGATACCTCGTTAGAAAGATCTATCTGAGGACTACAACTGCTGACAAAAAATGTTGAGATGAAACATTGAATGTTCCACCGTTGATTTTCCCAAAAAACATTGTTTAGGGCCTCAAAACAGCTTCAGAAGTTCATGACCCGAAAAACTGCCAAAAATAGTAAATTGTGCTACAATTAAGGAAACTGAAAAATTGAAAGGAAAAATGGTGGGGGTCCAAGTGGAATAGGTGGTGCCCACCAATATCCACCTGGATCATTCCTCCTTCCTTAGGAAGCAATGATCCCCATTGCATTGAGTTCCTCCATGAGATGAGGAAACTTCTGCTGAACTTGGTCCCTAGTGAGCCACTTGCCCTAGTGAAGGAGTTGGTGTACTTTGACAACTCGATATAGTTGGATTCTTTGTTGTCATGTTTTTTTGATCTATGTTTCCATGATCTGATCAGTTGTGGCTTGTTCCATGCATTCTCGATTTAACTTTGTAGGTGTGAGTTGTTCTGTAATGTCTGATGTGTCCAGCAATGTGGGAAGTATGGTCGAAGGTGGTCCACATAGAACACTGGGTGAAGGCCAGGGAATGGGGGAATGCTGAGCTCAAATGCATTGTCTCCCATAGCCTTGGTAATGGTGTAAGGACCATCTCAGAGTGGTTTGAGTTTTCGATAGGCTCTGGTAAGGCATTCCTTCTGCAAATGCAACCAGACTTTGTCACCCACCTGAAACTTATGTGGCACCTGATATTGATCATGTCGCTGCTTGTACTTGGCATTTGATTTCTCCATAATGTCGTGGACCTGTTGGTGGATGTGCTAAATGTGCTTAACGAAGTTGTTTTCCTTGTCAGCTTTGGATTGGACATGAGCCGAGTCTTCCTGAGTAGATGCAAATGGTATGGCCACACCAATGGGACATAGTGGCTAGAATCCCAAGCCCACCTGAAAAGATTCGTGTCTAGTTGAGATATGGAGAGCATGGTTATAGTTGTGTTGGACATAAGGGAGGCTCTCATCCTATATGCATGGATGCTTTGAGTTGTACATCCGCATAATGTGTACGATCATCCTGTTAATGACCTCTGTCTGGCCATCAGTTTAGGGATGGAAAGTTGTGGACTTAGTGATCTTGGTGTCCAGCATCGACCAAAGACTGGACCAAAATATACCAAGGAACCTGCTATCTTGATATGAGATGATAGATAGTGAGATCCAAAAGTGTACCCACACTCGTTCAAAGAAGAGTTTAGCAGTGGCTTATGTTATGATATTCTTCTTGCAGGCCACCATAATGGCCATCTTTGAGAATCTTTCGATGACCACAAAAACACAGTCGTTTCCATGCTTAGTAGAAGGATGGTTCGACATGTAATCAATGAAGATGGATTCCTAAGTTTGATTAGGGGTAGGTAGCGGAGTATAGAGGCCTTGCTTCTTGATGGTTGGTTTGGCAATAACGCAAGCAGTGCAGGATCTGATGTACTTCCCAAAATTGTGTTGAAGATTCGGCCAAAGGAAATACTTATGCAGTACCACCACTATGTTCTTGATCCCAAAATGACTAGTGACTTGACTATAGTGCGCTTCCCAAATCATCTTGGCGCACTCGCTTGAAGGAACACAAAGGTGTCCCAAGTGGCATAACAATGCATATTGGATGTGAAAAAATGGAATTTGCTGACCCTCCAAGAGTGTCTGGTATGTGTGGCCAAATTCTGGGTTGCTTTTGTAGAGAAGTGGCCAATAAAAATTCTTGTGCCCATAGGTCTTGAGCACGATGGTCAATGCCATGATCGGGTGTCGGTTGATGCAGTCTACAACATTATTGGTGCTACCCTTCTTGTACTTGATATGCAAATGGAATGGTTGAAGGTATGTGGACCACTTATGATGGCAATCATTCTGGAACTTCCCTTACATCTGTATGAATTGCAGGGGTCAGTAGTTTGTGTAGATAACCATTTCCTTCCCCAAAATGTAATGCTTCCATTTTTGGCAAGCCTGCACAATGGAATACATCTCTTTGTCATAAGTGGTATACTTTCAGACTGTGTCTGAAAGTTTCTCACTGTACTATGCCACTGGATGCCCCTATTGAGTAAGGCCTGCCCCAATAGCATAGTCATAGGAATCTATCTCGATCTCAAATGGTTGTTGCAATTCTGGTAATGTGAGCACTAGTGCAGAGTAGAGGCGATGTTTCAGCTCTACGAATGCCTTCTACTGAGATTTAGACCAAAATAATTTTTCTTTCACTCCTCCCTTGGTGACTTGACTCAAGGGCCAAGTGATATGAGAGAACCCCAACACAAACATGCGGTAGAAATCTGCAAGACCCAAAAAGCTACAAAGTTCTGTCAGAGTGGTTGGGGCTGGCTAATCCCGAATGACTTGGATCTTGGCTGGATCCACATGCATCCCCCGTTAATTAATAATGTATCCCAGATACTGAACCTGGGTCATGCCAAAAATGCATTTCTCCAAATTAGCACATAGTTTGTGTTGTCGTAGTGTTTGGAGAATCTGTTGGATGTGGTGGAGGTGCTCTTCCTAACTCTAGCTAAAGATCAGGATTTCATCCAAGTATACCACTACAAATGAGTTGGTGAATGGCCGCAAGATGTCATCCATCAACCTCATTAAGGTTGCCAGAGCATTTGTCAACCTGAAAGGCATAACCAACCATTCGAAAAGGCCCTCCTTAGCTTTGAATGTAGTCTTCCACACATCAAAGGGTTTGAGTGGTGCCCGGTGATATCTAGAATTCAAGTCGATCTTGCTAAAATATTTGGCCCTCTTGAGTTGGTCCAGAAGGTCATCAATCCATGGGATTGGGTAAATATTCTGGAAAGTGATCTTTTCAGTGCCCAATAATCAATACAAAATCTCCAAGTCCCATCCTTCTTTTGTACCAACATAATCAGGCTCCCACAAGCTGATGAACTAAAATGGATGTGACATTTCTGGAGCAGCTTTTGAATCTGCCCCTTGATTTCATTGTTCTCCACAACAAAGCGTCGATAGATTGGTCCATTGGGAAACAACACACCTTGGGTGAGATTGATGGAGTGCTTGACCTGATAGTGTAGAGGCACCCCTGCAGGGGAGGTGAAGATGTCCTCGTACTCCTCCATGACCTTGTCCATCTATTGTTGTCGTGTGGAGGGGCCCTGTCTAGAGGCCATGGCCACCATCTTCTTCTTTCCTTGAGGGCATATCATCAGGAAAACAAATTTATTCGTTTTGGAAATGAGCTTACTGCATTTTCCTGCAGTAACCAAAGAGATGGCGGCAAACGGTGCTACCTCCGGTATCCTGTACAACTTATTTCCCAAGGTAAAAATAACAAGGCAAGGCCTTGATTCATACGCAACATGTCACTTCCACAAGTATGGCTGTCCCAATAATACATCACAAACATAAAGAGTAGCAATGTCACATAATACCTCATCCATGAAGGGCTTGATGATGTATGGAAGGTGAAATTGCTAGATGATGTGAAGATCCCATCCTTGGTGAAGCCACCAATTAGTGTATGGTTGTGGGTGCGCTGTGGTCAGTAAGCCCAGCTGCTTCACGACCTCTACTTAAATGAGGTTCTTTTGGCTCCTGCTATTGACAATGAACTATAGTGGGGAACCCTTTACCCACATCTGGGAGTGGAAGAGTCACTCCTCCTCCTCTGGATCTTCGGGTTCCTCCTTCTGAATCTTCATGGTGGCAACAGTGGTGTTGGGATTCGCATTGATAATTTGCTTCCCTTTTCTATTCCCCTTGTCGAGTTCTGACTTAGAGTCGGAACGTGCATATGATTCAAAAGCCTTCAGCTCGACCACCAGTGACTGCTTGGCCTGACACTCACTTGTGTTGTGAGTGGAGTTCTTATGGAACTCACACCACTTTCCCATGTCCTTCTTCAGCTTCGCGATATTGTTATTTGCTTACGACTTTGGTAGGTTGTCCTGGGCTATCCCGCCTTGGCTTTTTCCTTTGTTCTGTGATTTGGGGGCACCTTCCCTTGCTTCGGATTTAAAGATCCAAAGTCTCACTTTTTTTGTTTAAGCTTTTGCTTGATCTTGATAGCGTATCGGTACGTCGTGCTGAGCGAGGAGATGTCTGGGAACTCCATCTCATCCTAGATGTACCTGTGTAGGAAGCCATGGTACTTGAGTACCAAATTATTCTTAAAATCCTTAATACCCAACTGCGTGTGAAGGGTATGAAAAACATTAGTAAATTATGGCATGTCTTGGTCCCTTTCCTGTTGCAGCGTGTTCCACTTTATGTATTTATCCTCATAGCTCCCGACAGTGTAGCATTGCTCCTTGATGGTGTCCTGGAACAAATTCCATGTGGGTGCGACTGAAAATAGTGAGGGCATCCTTTCATCCTTCTGGTCACAATAGGTTTCCCACCAGTGCTTGACGTGAGGGGCAACTTTGAGAAAAGCAAAAGTAATATTTTCCCAACTGGAAAAATCATGAACATAAAAATATCCTTCTAGGAGATTTAACCATTTATCTATGGTGTCTGCATCTATTTGGACCTCAAATATGGGACTGTCAAAGTTTATTTGTACCTTAAATGGAGTGGCACCTCCAGAGTGGCTGTTGGATGTGGATGCGCTGCAGGTGGGTAACCGTTGAAGGATCTAGGCAAAGTTATCCATCATCATGTTCCTTTGTTTCTCGAGGGCCTCCTCGAGCAATATCTTGATAGGATCTGCTTCTCCCTTGTCTTTATTTTCTTCTGCCATGGGAGGCCATCGGGATTTGTGAGGTTGGTATTGCAAAGGTTCAACCAGTTCAAGCCCTAACTCCTTATATCCGGACCTGATTGGGGACATGCAAAGAAAAACAGAGAAAGAGAATACCGCTCTGATACCACTGATTCGAATTTAAACAGAAACACAACAAATTTCAAATATAACCATAAATAAAACGATGCAGCAAAAATAACACTTCATATCATTAATATCAAATACTAAAATATGCTTACAAACAAAATGGAAATAAGACTAGCTTGGGCGATGGTAGCTTATCTCTAAGAGGAGATGTGGAAGCTACAAGCCTCTAAGCTATGTTACAATGAGGGTTGAGGGCTTATTTATTATTGAGAAGCAATGGAAAATTCCAAACATCTAAAAACCTAACCATAGGAGATGAAACACCAAACTATGGGCCCCCATTGGCGTAAATTGGTACAACTTCCTCGGGTCATAACTTTGGCAACGCTTATGATACCTCGTTAGAAAGATCTATCCAAGGACTACAACTAATATTAGCAATTACTAGGTGGAAAATTTGTATTTGCCGTTGGTGATTTTCCCAAAAAATGTCGTTAAGGGCCTCAAAACAGCTCCAGAAGTTCAGGACCCGAAAAACTGCCAAAAATAGTAAATTGTGCTATAATTAAGGAAACTGAAGAAATAAAAGAAATGATGGTAGGGTCCAAGTGGAATAGGCGGTTTGCCACAAATATCCACCTAGATCAGGATGGAGAGAATTTAGAAGCATCTTGGTCTCCCACTAGATTCAAATGATGCTACAGAGGAGCCTATGGCACCCATCTTAGTGGTAGGCTTAGATTTTGAGCCATCTGCTTGATTATGTCTTGATCATGGGTTCTATTATCTTATTGCCAGTTTTCTTAATTATGTCTTATTTTAGACAACATGTTTGTTACATTTGGCTCAAGTAAGAAACCAACCTTCCCAATAAGAAACCAACTGACATTTAAGAAGAGATTATTTCTGGGTATGGTCCAGTCCCCAGTAAGAAACCAACTGACATTTTCTACCTCATGATATAATTCTATGTTTTTGAAGTAATAAAATTCACTACCAAAAAAAAGCATATTCCAAATATACACGTACACACACTAACTTGTATATATACATACTAGAAATTATTTTCATTCTTGGAGAATATCATCAAAACACCATGTAAAATTATTTATATGAATGTTCTTCCATGCTCCCTCTCCTGTAGTACTCACATATTATCTTAAGATAAAAATGAGTTACTTGATGGTAAATAAAATATAGTGGTTACTTATAAATTATGTAATAATTTGCATTATATGTAAATATTAATAAACTAATGTTTCAACAAAGGTATTTTTTAAACTTGAATATAATGTTTCAAAGTATCAAATTGTTGTTTAGATTTTAATTTTGGGATAAATAATATTTCCGTTCATTTTGTTATTGAAATTATTTGAACTGATTTTTTTATTTAAATGAAAAATATTTAGTTTTAATTTTTTTAGAGATAAAAATTGTTAAAATAAATTAATGATTTATTAGGTTAAATTAGAAACTTTTAAATATTATTTATGTATTATTAGCTACTAAGCCCTTAGGCTTGAGAGCACACAAAGGCATGCCCCAAGATGGTCTTAATGCCCAAGTCGAATTGAAGTGTCAATTCAGTGGAATGTGACACCTACACAAAGGTAAGCACACCCCATCGAATGACATGAAGGAACGAGGATGCACTTGACAGACAAAGAAATTGGGTGAGATGTAACGTGAATATCATGAACGCGCCCAAAGGCATGAGGGCGAGCACACCCAAAGTTGGTCTGCACAACACAAGACAAGGTGACTTGCAAACTTGGGGGATGGTGTGTGGAATAAATGATGACCTGCGATGGCGTAGAGGGCAAGCGATGGGGAAGGCATCATGTGAAAGGAATTCCGCCCACACAACAAGGTCACCTATGCCGAAACCAAAATTGGAAGGTGAACAAGTTAAGTTAACTAAACATCATGAGAGGTCAACTTGGTGAAGGGTTGTGCCCCTTAACAAGGGGAGGTCACATATAAATAAAAAGGTGGACAAATGAGGAAGGAGAACCAATGAAAATTCAGACAAGGCAAGTCAAAGGAAATTAGGACACATAACCATAATAAGGAAGATAATCAAGGTAGTGAATGGAAGGGATGTTGAGGCTCATTCAATCAGACAAGATGTGTGAAGACTTTATGTTTTCTAGTTGGTGGGGCTTCATTTTGGCACAAGTTTTGGCTATAGGTTTGAACTCTACCAAGATTTGCTCACAAGGTTTTTAAGCTTGCAAGTATGAAATTTGAGGTTTCCCAAAGTCATGTGAGTTAGGAAAGGTTGCACGAAGCTAAGGAACAATTTGCTAAAGTTGCACAAGGGTTGAGGCAGTGAATGTTTAGGGTTCAGACAACCTTGGCTTTGTACTTTGATGTTGTATAAGATATGAAAGTTGAAGTTTGAAGTTAATAAAGAAAATGGGAATTTGTTGGGAGTTCTCCCTTCCATTTAATGTTGTTGTACATGTTCATGTTATGTTGGAGTGTATTGTTGTTCTATATTTTTGTTTACATTGAAGTTTCTTATGTTGCAAAGATTGTCTAAGTAATAATACTATGAAGCGAATAGAAGAATTGATTAAGTGTTGAAGTTAATCTAATTGAAGGGCTATTGCATTGACTTGGATAGTTTACTAATTTTGAATGTAAGTTTATAAAGTCACTACATGGTGCATAGGCTAGAGGTGTAGTTCGGGTACTAGTAAGCCTAAGTTCGTCAAGCCATTAGGAAGAACATAGGCCGATGTTGCATGCCCTCGGTTGTCCAATTGGTGCAATCATCATGGGGTTGTGACAGTTGGTATCAGAGCTAAGTTCTATGACAAGAACTTGAACAAATTTGTTCTATTCACCGCTCTCCCTTTGTTACAGTTGGTATTCGAGCCACTTTGATAAAAATGGGAGCTCTAAGTTGAATCTTGGAAAGACCTAGTGCAAGTTGTGTATGGTGCCCACTTGACAACAAATTAAATGAGTAGAGATCTTGGAAGGAGAGTCAAAGTCGATTGAGGAGATGGCCTCTCACCAAGGTGAGATGGGAGATCACATCGAGTCTCAAAATCTGGGTTAGGACATACTTGAAAGGATCATGTGACAATTTGGTGGGATGTCTAGAAAAGTCGACAAGGTTGATGATCTATCTACTGGGATTGAAATCTTAGAGGAGGATGTGAGGGACCTCTTTATGGTCAAAGATGAAGCAGTTGAGCGAGTTGAGAAGTTGGAAAACAAGTTGAAGAGCCTTTCCATAGTGAAGGGAGAAGTTGAGAAGTAACTCTTTGATTTAAAGGATGAAATGGTAGTTTTGAATAAAGTTGCTGGATAGGGATCACTTGGAAATCCAGTTCACGTGAAGATCAAAGAGATGGAATAGTACGATGGTGCAACAAACATGAAGGTTCCTGGAAAATTTGTCTAGGACATGGAGCAGTACCTGGATCATTTGGGATCACTTCTAAGGAAGAAAAGATACAAACTGCGATGCCATTCTTGATAAAGGATGCAAATATGTGGTAGAGAAGAAGAGCATAAGAGATTTCCCTTGGAAATGTTGCTAATGATATTACCACATGTGAAAGGATGAAGGAAGCCTTGATGACTCACTTTGGTCAACAAGAGAAACTTGGGATGTAAGGATGAAGGTGAAGTACATTAATTAGAATGGAAGTATACATGCATTCATACAAGAGTATTCAAGTTTGTTGTTGGAGATACTAGACATGGAAGAGAGGCATAGTTTTTTCAAATTTCTATGTGTGTTACAACCTTAGGGACAAACTAAAATAAAAAGAAAGAAGGTGAAAATCCTTGCAGAAGAAAGCACAAATGTGGATAAAATTATTGATTACCATGCAGGAAGGAAGGAGGGGAAGGAGAAATAGGGTGAGAAGAAAAAGAAGAAGTTTGAAAAAGAAAATGAGAAATCTTCTAAGGAATATGGATCGAAGACATGTGGAAATCTGAAGGGAAAGAAACCATTGGTATGCTAGTTGTGTGATGGTGAACACATGGTAAAGCAATGTCCTTTGAGGCAGAAGGTCGCAACATAGATACAAGTAGAAGAAAGGAAAGAGAATAGGGTTCTCATGCATCCATTGGTGTGAAGCCTATTTCGGGAGCTACTAGCATGAAGGAATCTACCCCGAAACATGATTCATAAAGGAATAAGTTGAACTTCGTAGAAATGAGCATTGGTGGGAAAGCATTAATTTCTATGTTGGATAGTGGAGCTTATCAAAACTTTATGAAGGAAGATGTTGCAAGGAAGTTGGGGTTGAAGTTTTCCCAAGCTCATGCATTGTGTAAAGATATGAACTCGAAGGGAAGTGAAGTCCTTGGGATCATGGAAGTGTACAATAGGAGATTGGATATTGGGAAGGAAAGGTGAACTTCACGATTATTAGGATGGATGACTGCGAGGTTCTTCTTGGCATTGAATTTATGATTGAGAGAGAATTTGTGCCAATACCACATTTGGGGAAATTGTTCATTCATGATGGGAAGGAAGAGTTTGTGATTGTTCCTACTATTGGATGGTTGGAAAGAGAGCAAAGAGGGACAACCATATGTGCATAGGCAGGCCAACAAGATGAAGAGGTATTTCATGAGAGGTTGGATTTCATATATCATGCTCATTGGACACACGGAGCTGATTAAGTCTTTATCAGATGATGTTTGACATTTTTCAAACAGACCAGAGATGATGGATGAGGAGACTTGCATGAGTGAGTGTGAGGTTGTTGTTGAAGTTGTTGAGAGGAACGATGCCTATACTTTTACTAGTGTTGAGTGGAGATGAGATGAGGATCACGACTTATACATGCAAAGGTTAGAAGAGGAACATGTTGATATTTGTATTGGAATGTTAAGTCAGGAAGAGGATGTCGATGGAGATAGAAATATGGATCGGGATGAGACCATGGGAACAAATATATCAGACCATGACGATGAGAGCGCTTTTTTGATGTGTTGTCTTACCCTTCTTCACTAAGACTTGTTATGGAGTAACATGATGGATATGCACCAGGATTACCACCAAAGTGGATATTTGATGGGATTTTAAAAAGTGGGAAGTCACACAACTTCCCCACCCCACCTTCATTTTGAAGACCATGAAGAAGATGGGTTGCGCATCATTTGATAAAGATAGTGAGACCCTTAGAAGTGAAGTAATGTTGAAGGGTGCTTCATGATGAGAAGAGTTGGAGGACGAAGATGTGAAAAAGTGTTGGAGAAACAATTGATGAAAATGAGGATGTGCATTCTCATGAGTTGGACATGATGGTTGGATTAACTACCCAACTAGTTCGAGTCACGATGGAGCACAATGCACAGAGACATGTTGGAATTGAGTTGAAGTATGGCAGCAAGTGTTCACAAAATTATGTTGGAGTTACGTTGGATTATGGCAGTAGATGTCCACGAGAGTTGGAGACTTGAGATATGTTCCTACATGAAATCATGAGCCATGATGGAGGTTTGTGAAAAGACAAAGAGTTCATGCAGCAAGGACAAGGGGAGATGGACAATTCTTCCATGGCGATGGAGCTGGTGGCACTTTGTGATGATTTGAACTTGGAAAAAAAATTTGTTGAATGGCATGTTGTCAAGGATGACAACCAGTTTAGAGTAGAGGTGGATGTAAGGCCCTTAGGCTTGAGTGTGCACAAAGGTGCACCCCAAGATGGTATTCATGCCCATGTCGACTCGAGGTGTCAAAAAATCGAAGGCTTAGGTGATTTCGGTGGAACGGGACGCATGCATGAAGGAGTACGTGCCCAACCAAATGACATGAATGCACAAGGATCCACCCAACAGATGGAGGCACTGGGAGAGATGTAATGTGCACGACAAGAATGCGCCCAAAGGCATGAGGGTGAGTACACCCAAAGTTGGCACATGACACGAAGGCGAAGAGAATTGTAGACTTGGGCAATGGCATGGAGGGTGAGCTGACACACAAAGGCATCATGCGAAGGGAATTCTACCCACACAATGAGGTTGCCTGTGCCCACACCAAAATTGGAAGGTGAACAATTTAAGTCGGTTAAACATCATGAGAGGTTGGTGTGGTGAAGAGTCATGCCCCTTAGCAAGGGGAGGTCACATATAAATACAGAAGTAGATGAATGAGGAAGGAGAACCAATGAAAATTCAGATAAGGTAAGTCAAAGGAAAATAAGGTGAAAAACCACATCAAGGAAGATAATCAAGTTAGCGAACGAAAGGAAAGATGAGGCTCATTCACTGAGTCAAGACATGTGAATACTTTTTGTTTATTGGTTGGTTGGGCTTCATTTTGGCAAAGATTCTGGTTATAGGTGCGAACTCTGCCAAGAGATGCACACAAGTTATTTTAAACTTGTAAGTTTGAAATTTGAGATTTCCCAAAGTTATGAGTTAGGAAGGGTTGCACGAAGCTAAGGGGAAATTTGTTGAAGTTACCTAAGAGTTGAGGCATTGAACCTTTGGGGTTTGAACAACCTTGGCTTTGTATTGTTGCATAATATATGAAAGTTGAAGTTTGAAATCAATAAAAGAAAAGGGGAATTTTTCAGGAGTCCTCCCTCCCATCTATTGCCATTGTACATGTTCATGTTATGTTGAAGTGTATTGTTGTTTACATTGAAGTTCCTTATGTTGCAAAGATTGTCTACGTAGTAAGATTGTGAAGTAAAAGAATTGATTAAATGTTGAACTTAATCTAATTTAAGGGCTATTGCATCAACTTAGATAAATTACTAATTTTGCAAGTAAGTTTATCAAATCGCTACATGGTGAATAGGCTAGAGATGTAGTTTGAGTACTAGTAAGCTTAAATTGTTCAAATCATTCCTACACTAATGTCCCATCGATGATCCAATTACTATGATCATTACTAACAATAGCCTATATAAAATTTTGAAAACTCCTATTTTCCCATAAAATCCCCCTAAAAAAGTTTTCCATAAAACAAAATCAAAATTGTGTTAAACATTTATTATAAAAAACTATTATTTAAATAAAAAAAACTATTATAAAAATTAAAGGGTTTTGAAACGTTCATTGAAAATGAGAATTTCAAATATTGTTAATGGCAAAATCAGAGTTATGACTACCCATATTTGGTGTAACACTACATGAAAACGTTCCACTAAAAGATTTTGAGGAGTTGTCATTAAATTTTGTGTTCACTAGCATATTCGTTTAGAAGACGTACATGTAGTGCATTGTAACCATATCAAGTTTTACTAATCAACTAGCCTAACCTAATACTTATCATGCTTCATTATAACATATATTTCTGGTTGGCATATGATAAATTTGCTTTCTGTTATACTTATTATGCTTTTTAAATCGTTTTCGTTATACTTATGCTTTATGTTACCTCTTTATTTAATTCTCCTTTTATATTATAGTTTTAAGATTCTAGACGCAATTAAAAATGCATATGGTAACACATCATTAAATCTAAATTTTAATAATATACTTTATTTATGTATAAGTGTTAGTTCTTCCTATATGCTAGATAATTCATTTATATATATA
>APFE031050854.1:20018-32504 GCA_000404065.3 Pinus taeda | reverse complement strand
CGTTCTCCACTTTTCACTAGTTTCAATCCCACTTCTTCACCCCTGTGAGCATCACCCGATGCAATGAGTGCTAAGTGAACTATTCAAAAATCATGAGAAATTAGTCAGTTACGACTACCTCTCATGGAAATGGTCATACGTTTGTAAGTCTCACCCGATGCAATGAGTGCTAAGTGAACTATTCAAAAATCACCTCTCATGGAAATGGTCATACGTTTGTAAGTCTCACCCGATGCAATGAGTGCTAAGTGAACTATTCAAAAATCATGAGAAATTAGTCAGTTACGACTACCTCTCATGGAAATGGTCATACGTTTGAATGACTTACTTAACGCAGTTGAATCCCAAAATGATATCTAATTCTTTTTATATTTTAAGATTGTAGGGTTGTCTGGTTTCTTTTTTTGGGTTAACTAATTTGTGTAAAAGGGCCATTTTTAGGTCCATTGCAGATTTTCGGAATATTCTGGGATCTGATGGAAGTGGTACGGTGAAAAAATTGATCATGCCTATGTCCATCAAATCCCGAAATATTGGGAAATCTGCAATCTACTTAGGCTCGCCCCTATAAAAGCAGTGGTTAAACTAGAGCCCTGTCTCACTTCAACTTGGGCAAAGTCTTATATAAAAATCCAAGGGCACGACATCAGTGAGGTTTGACTCCAGGGTAGTGGCTTTCGTTTTTTCATTGGTCTCCCATTCTCAGTTCAAATCATTAGATATGCTACATCAACAAGCATGGGTTTACCAAGGTGTGACTTATTACCATGAACATGGATGAACTAAGGCCCAATTGAGAGCAGAGCAGAAAACTTATTGGCTAGGTTTTAGGAATTGACCCCGCCACCCATTCAAGATGAACTCAATCAAATGGAATGAGAATCAACAATGCGGTGTACCCTCACTGACATTGAAGTTATAGCTAAGGTTACATAGTGGGTACATGTTATTAGTCACACAAATAGCAGATACAACTAATGTAGATAAACCATGGACATGTACCAACACCTTGAATTCCTCTTCGACAAGGTTCTTCTTGATAAAAATGCAACTAGAGAAAACATGTTACTATACATGGATCTCATCCAAATGCAACAGGCAACCATGAACACATTGAACACATTAAAAGACATATAGGCATCTCTAAAATCTCTATTTGTAGACTTCCAAATATAGCTACCTAAGATTTCGGACTAATTTGTTTTTGAAAATTTTAAATTTTTGCTTTTAATTGAGATCGTCCAATAACAAAATAGCGTCAAAACTAAATAGTAACCCTCTGTTAGCAAACGATACATTTTTTCACTGCCCAAAACAAACACCGAATTAAAAAAGTTGTCATTAACAATCCCCTTCTCAGAAACAAAGGTTCCCACTCAAACTTGAATCATCACCGCCGAAAATCTCACACGACCCTGCTACGAAAAAATCAATATTAAAAATAAGTAAATTAAAAATTGAAAACAACACAAAATCATTTTTATCTTTGATGTTGTATGTGGTCTATCCAAAACAGTCTGGAAAACTCATTTCCATCTAAAGATTGCAAAGCAAAAGATTTAAAAATTGTTCCAAGTTGTTTTAATTTTTTTTAATGGTTTGAAAAGCTTTATAAACCCTCAGAATCTGTGGAGCTAGGGAAACATATGCCCTTATACAACAAAACAAAATATATGGAAATCTAAATTTCTGTCCAACTTCCTTCCAACAAGAACAGTCCATTTAAACAATGTTTATCCGACGCCTTTCTGTATCCTGTGCATTCTTAAAACGACGGTCAATGATTCCCGTCAGATGAAACGGAACACGGCCGGTTTGTAAGATGCCGGACAGCACTGTGCCGGGAAAGCTAAAAGATTGAGGGCTCCTGAACAACGAATGCAAATAATACCTCCAAAAGACGCATTGTAAAACCCTACGACGACCTTCAACGTCACCCTAAATCATGAATCACAACATCTATTCGGAAATGGAAATCTTGCATGCACATATGACGTTTGTAAGAATGGTTACCCTGTTAATCAAGTCTGATGCTGAAACCACTGTGGTTTCAAAGTTATATATGGAGATTTGGTTTCTATAAGTTTTATTGGTTAATTTCTTTTCTGTTATTGGTTAATCTCTTTTATGTGGTCATTTGAAAAAAAATACTATGGTATTTTGGGAAAGAGAGATATCTTATTTTGAGAAAAATGATACACTCCAATTTGACATGAAGATCCACAAGATCGAAGTCTAATAGTGCATGAAGAGATAAGATGAGTTAATTGCAGTCCAGATTTAGATTTAGAGTGTGAAATCATATTTTGAGAAAAGTTAAATTTGAGTGTGAAATTATTTTGGAGAGCTAAGATGAGTTAAGTGAAGTCTAGATTTAGAGTGTGAGTGAAGTCATATTTTAGGAAAAGTCAAATTTAAAATATGTATGTGAAATTACTTTGGATAAGTCATTAGATGGAAAAATTTAAATACCCTTTACTGATTTGATTGTAATCATCAAATTTGATTGATCAATTTAAGAGCAGCTAGCTTTATTATGTGTAAAATATATAAATTTTGTGGTATTTTGTGTCTTTCTTCTTATAACAAATTGGTATCAAAACTAGGTTAAAGCCAAAATATCTTAATGTGTTGCAGCCCCAGATTGCAGAGCCACTGGACAGAAAATTATTTACTGTTGGTTGCAGGAGCCGTGAGCAGCCGCAGCTGCCGTCAACTGCCATAGCCGCATCGTCAAAGAAAATAGAGTGCTAGAGAGTCGCGAGGGTCCTCTTACATAAGCCGCAGCCTATGTTGCTGCCACCACCGTGAATCCCCGTTGCCTGTATAGACTGTCGTCGTTGTTGTGAGCGGTGCACACTGCACAGAAAATGTGAAGAGCGTTAGTCAACACTTGGTCAAAGTTTTAAAGTGCGTTTGACGTGTACTGGTTTTTAAAAGTCAAGTGGGCGAGTTCAAAAGTTTGAAAAAAATAATTTGAAAAGTTGATTTGAACGGCAGAGAACCACGTCGGCAAGTACGATTTTCTTTTGAAAGAGCGCATATTTTTTTAGTTCAAAGGTTTGAAAAAAAAAATTATTTGAATAGGTTTTTTGAACGGCAGAGGACCACGTGGGCAGGTACGAATTTCTTTTGAAAGAGCGCATATTTTTTTAAAGTGGGTTTTATTTTCAAAAGTGGTTTTTTTTGTTTTAAAAGGCCAAGTCAGAAACACGGGTTCCTTATAAAGTTCTTTGATATATTAAAAATAAGGTAGGTTAAAGTGGAAAAGGTCAAGTTATAAAGTATTTTTAAATGAGCTTATACATATATTTGTGGAGCCCCATTGTGAAGCACGTTTTTTTTCCATGGAAGAGATCTGAAAAGAGATTAAACGTTTTGAAAAGAGTTTTCTTCCATGGAAGAGATTTGAAAAGAGATTAAACGTTTTGAAAAGAGTTTAAAAGTGTTTTATTTAGAGTGATTATTTGATTTGAGGATTAAAAAAATAAAGGGTTTTTAGAAAGTGAATTTAGGTATTTGCAAGAGTTTTTTTATTTGTAATTTTTTTGGTGTTTTGTTAATTATGATAATGTTTTTTTTGGATGAAGATTGTGTTTTATGGGGTATATATTAAAAGTCATATTTTTCTGGGGTGATATAGTAGACAGCCTTATGTAATCAAGAAAGCAATCATAAGATAGAAAAAACACAATAATTATGGGTCGCAAAGCGCAACTGAAGAAACTTAAGAAAAAAATCGAAAAGAAGAGGCAGAGATTGCTGCCATGTTTAGAGAGGTTCAAGCTGCAGCTGAGGAACTGAGCAGTCTAGTAGAAGACAAAGAAGAAATCAAGGTTGACTGATGTCGCTTTGATCTGCTACCACCTCCTATGTTTACTGGTAAAGATTTTGATTTTTTGGTTATCAAAATGTTAACTTTTCTTTCGAGTTAATTGAGTACTAGTCTAGTAACCCATATGATGAAGTATGCAATGTTTTAGCATTGAATTTTATAAAACAGGAACTGAATGTGAAGTTTTTGTGCAAGGTAGCCACAACGGCAACTTCTAAGAAAGCATGGAAGACTCTTGAAGAAGAGTTTGGTGCAAGGGGGAGTGACATGCAACAACAAGTGGTGTCACAATTTGTTGGATCATTCGTAGATCTGAGAGTAGATGAGCGAGACTTTGAGAGGACAATAGAGCTTGGAGAGTCCCACTCAAAATTGGATGATGGTCGTCAAGACCATAAAATTGAAACATATTAAGCAACACATGCATATGGATGAAGAAGATGTAGCAAAGATTGTAGAGAGAGAAACTGAAGCCTTTATATGTGAAACAGAGCAAGAGCATATAAACGCTCAAGGAATCCACTGTAACGTGGATGGTGCATATGATGGGGAATCCCACTGTGACGAAACACATGTGGATGGTGACTACAAAGTGAGATGTGGATTGGTGAATCCAACCACAACTGATGAATTTGGTGGAGTTGAAATTTTTAATGAGCACATGCATGCTTGGATATCCCACAATAGAGTGGATGAAAATTATGGTGATATTAAATTTGGTTAAGAACCATTAACTAGTGATGAGTGGTTGCACATGATGCAACAAAAAGATCATATTATGTTGTTATTTGGTGATAGAAGCACACTTGTGTCTAGAAGCCAAGTGGAAGACAACCTATTTGCAACAACAAAGGTTTGTAACAGAGTGGAAGAGAAGGCAGAGAAGGAAGAGGTAGAGAAGGAAGCTCTCACTGAAAAGCATAAGGAGGTATTTCTAACATTGATCTTGAGTGTGTAGAGTATAGGAAAAAACAACAATATCCAATGATGAAAATGAAGATAAAGAAATGGACATTTCTTAAGACAAAGGTGAATGCATTAAAACCATTTTTTAGCAATGGAATCAAGAAGAGATAAGATTTTTCTATCAAGAAATATCATAGAAAGGAAGTCACGAATATGAAGGACAAGAAGTAAAACAAAGAAGACAATTTGAAGATGAAAAGTTGTGGCAACAATCCATAGTGTAACAAATCTTTGAAGAAGAAATTGTAGAAGACATGATAGGATTGTTTTTTAGAACAAATGCAAGAAAAGTTAAAAAAAAAAAATTGTAGCAACAACAAGTAAAGAAATATGGAGCCTAGAACAAGAATGCACAACACATAATGAAGCAATTTTGAGGATATAGAATCGAGAAGAAAAGAAAAAGAAAATGTGAAATTGTAAAAGTTTCGAATCATTGTAAGTCTAGTTGAGACTTAGACTAGTAGACATGTTTGAGTGATGATTGAGTCAATGTCTATTGGAAGCCTAGTAGGCATAGTTGAGTCATGTTTGAGTTATGTTGAGTCATATAGTTGTAATTAAGGAGGAGTGTGGGAAATAGTAATTATTCCCCCATGAAAATGTAGCAAGATCCAAGTGATGCATGAAGAGATAAGTTGAGTTAAGTGCACTCTAGATTTATAGTGTGAGTTAACTGAGTTAAGTGTGAGCCATGTTGAGTTAAGTCATATTTTAGGAAAAGTAGAAACTGAGTTAAGTGTGAGCCATGTGGAATTAAGTCATATTTTGGGAAAAGTCAAATTTAGAGTGTGTGCATGTGAAGTTATTTTGGGCTAATCATTAGATGAAAAAATTTAAATACCCCTCACGGAATTCATTATAATCATCAAGTTTGATTGATCAATTAAATAACCCCAATTAATTTTATTGTGTGTAAATTATATAAATTTTGTGGTATTTTGTGCTTTTGTTATTTTCAATTTCAATTTCAATTTGGAATAATGAGATTTGTGGTAATGATTACGATTCTGGTTACTGTTGAGTCTTTATTATAATGGCTTTAACCCCGTAGAAGAAACTTTATATTTCAGTATTTACATTATCTGTACCACTGATATATCCGTACAGTATTTACAGTACTTACATAGTGTTGTTGAATCAAAATTATCTATAGAAAATATCTTTTATTTCTAATCCCCGGGAAATTATTTACTGCATCGCGTCGAGAATCCCAACCATTCTTGCTTTTTAACGAACAATATCAACACTTGTAGAACAACGACGCTCCTTTGCTATAGATTTTCGTACAGAATTAGCCAAATCGGAGGCGCAGTCCTTAGCAGAAAAGAAAACTCGGCGCAGCTCTGCAACAATACATGCCGACGTCTTTTCTAGTATTGGTCGGCCATTGGAGAAACGATCGTCGAAATAGGCAGGAGTCTTCAAACGGGAACAACCCGATGCGAGCTTCAAGAGACATCATGGGTTGTGGTCATGTGGCAGAGTGTAACGCCCTGGGAACTGGGCGCGCCACACGACTGTGGACGTCCCGAACGACGATGGGCGGACCCGTCACTAAACGGTTCGGTTGGACGACCCGACACAAAAATACACTTAACCGATGTAACGCAGGAAGGCATCGGGCAGCATGGGCGGACAGCGGAGGCGGAGCGCCCGAACAAACGTAAGTTCGACACGGAGAATCGGGCGGTGGGTGACACGAACATGTACCCACCCGCACCGGGTGTTGAACGAACGACACAAGCAGGGCGAGAGGCTACACGACGACCGGCGGTAAGAGGGGCGACAGTCTGAACGACTGCCCACCCGGGCGGAACAACGGTGTAGGCTGGGCAACACGAGAGGTGCCCGCCCGAACGAACAAGCAACCGGCGAACGATGAGCATGGACCGAACAGCAAAGGGGAACGTGCGATGGGCGGACCCGAACGGCAGGCGCGCGACGTGGGCAGGAGTACCGAACAGCGGGCAAGGCAAACATGGGCGAGACCAAACAACACGATCCACCAAGCGACATGGACCACGCATGGATCGAATGCACGGAAGGCAAGGGCGGACGAGTTATATCGTGGGCGTGGGTGGCCATATGAAATAGGCCGACCCACCCCGAACGACAAATAACACGCCACCCGAAATGGAACAAGACGTCGGCCGAATGGGAGTAGGGGCGTCGTTCAAGCAAAAGGGAGGTCGGCTTGAGTAACCGACACTCCACCAAGTGAGCGAGGAACCTTATAAATATGAGAGCGCTCATTTGGACAAAGGCATCAAGCATCAAGCGCTCAAGTGATCAAACAATCAAGTCATTCGTTCTAAGGCTTCGGCTACACCTTCGCACAACAGGCTCTTGCGACGATGTGAAGGAAGACTCCCGGTGGGAGGTGGAAGTGGTCGGGACTGTTCGAGCAGCGAACAGGTTGAACGGAGGGCGCGACAAGACAAGTGCGGAAACGCACCCGGACGGTGAACGGGTCTGAACGAAACAGGTGACAGTGCCGCCGGTTGAGAGCGCAGGCAGGGCGCGCCGAGGCACGACAAAACCAGCTGCGGTAGTTCGGCAGTCCGTGGGGTCCGTGGAACGATCGAGAGATCGTTCGGGCAGTTGATTGGGTCGGCAAGTCCCGAACGGGATTGTTGTAAACGACGAAGCGTCGTGCAAGTTGACTGTCTAGAGAGTGAGGTCAAACGGCCCACTCGAATTGTAATTGTAAAACTGTGAATTGTATAAAGATCGGTTTTCAGAGGCGCCACCCGAGTTTGGGTCGGGCCTCCTCAAATTGGTGTCTTGGCTCTGTGTTTACGGTTTTATGATTATGTTATGAATGCTGAACAGGGATTATAAGTTAACTTATATAACAGATTTATATAACAGTTAATTATAAGTGGTTCGGTTAATGAAAATTAAAGACTACACGGTTTAAGGGAATTAAATTGGTGTTGGAGGTCGTAAAGAGGCGTAGTCTGCATATGCCCGAACCCGGCATAAGGCAGTGCCGCACCCCTTATAAATAAAAAAAAGATATAAGGGCGTGACAGATGGTATCAGAGCTCTAGGTTGGAGCTGGTGAACGAATCAGTCGCAGGGTTTAGAAGCGCACAGTTGACAGGTGAACAGGTCGGCAGTGCGACGGACAAGGATCAGTTGGAGGACCGACTGACAAAGACGCAGAACTGTCACACTCAGGATGAGGCGAACAGGTGACAAATGCGCACAAAGGGAGGATGACGAACTGAGAAAGGTTCGAGAAGAAATTCACCTAAGAGACTTGAATCTTCAAGAGCTTCTCGGTGAAAGAACTCGGTTGAGGAAAGAAAGTCTAAAGGCCGAAACGAGATACGATCGGATCAAAGAAGAAATGACAAGGAGAGTCACGACGATGGGACCGGTTGTGATAAAACAATCGGAACCCGGCCACCTCGAAGGGAAGCAGGCACACTATTGGAAGGGGCCTGAGGAAGCCCGAAAACTTGGTGCAAGAGATCTGGTCGAAGGGGCCGAGCAGAAGAAGGTGGAAAGTGAACTCGGGACAGAGCGAAAGACTCCAAAATCAAGCCTCATAAGCATCCAAAACGGAAAAGAGCGACCCGGAGGAAGCATAGATGCGGAAGAAGCCGAATTCTTGGAGCAAATTGCAGATGTAAGACGCAAGACGAGACCGAAAGGGAGCGACGGATCCCCAAAACTGAACTTCGTAGACGTGACGGTACAGGGGAAAAGACTAGCAGCTTTGATCGACACTGGAGCCACTCACAGTTTCGTGAGCCGGAAAACAGCAAGGTCGTTTAGAAAGAAAAAAGCGGAAAAGGAGAGCAGCGCTTTCAAGGTAGTCAACTCCCCTATCAAAGCAGTCGACGGACTGTTGAAAGACGCTCCAATCAGGGTCGGATCATGGTTCGGGAAGCTGGATCTGAGAGTAGTAGACATGGACGATCATTTGATGGTGTTGGGTCTAGACTTCATGAGACTGGCCCAAGCCGCGCCTATGATGGACAGAGACATCCTCCTTATCACAGCCAACGGAGAAAGCATGACGGTACCTATGAGTAGAAGGAGCTGCTTAGGATACAGACCAAGGATGACATCAGTAATATTGTTCCCTAAAGATCCGAACGTACGACATTCGGGCACGAGATCAGGAAAACTTGGAAGTATAACTCAACAGGAACAAGATCTCGTGGACTTCATAACCAAGGAAAAGAAAGGGGCCGGAACATATAAAGAGAGGAACCCTCGGCCTTGGAAGGAGTTGTTGAGGGCGGTTCCCCCCAAGGACGTTTGTAAAAAGGAAGAAGTCCGAACCGCCCCTCCAGAGATAAGTAAAAACGAAAGTTATGAAGGGAGAGGCCCGGAAGAGATAGTTGATTTCTGCAGGTATGCAATGGGCATATACGATTTCCAACTGACGAAGAAGAAGTTAGGCGAACTTGGATGCAGTTTGAAAGAAATCGAAGCAGTGCATGAATACTTGAGAAATCGATATCAGTCCGACACATGGGTGGACGAAAGTCAGGGAGGGGACTTCCTGGCCTGCCTCTCCCGGTAAAGCAAAACGAGGAAGTGGGCTCACCGTTGGTTGCTCAAGGCCGTGAGCCCGAAAAGGAGATTGAGCAGGTTGGTCCGACAGGCAACAGAATTGTGGGGTTCCCACACAGGATTGAGCCAGGGACCGAAAACAATAAGTGTTGCTTAACACTTGCGCAGAGAAATCCATGATGACTTGGAGGACGGAAGTATTGAGGAGCCGGGTCGATATTCCGACTTGGTGTAGTATGGGATGCACACTCTCGAATCGTGCACTGGATTACGAAACGGGAGGGCGACTCGATATGGAAGGACGAAGAGGGCATGATGGTGTTGTCGAGGTCGACAACGGAATAAGGTGGGGGAGGATGTAACGCCCTGGGAACTGGGCGCGCCACACGACTGTGGACGTCCCGAACGACGGTGGGCGGACCCGTCACTAAACGGTTCGGTTGGACGACCCGACACAAAAATACACTTAACCGATGTAACGCAGGAAGGCATCGGGCAGCATGGGCGGACAGCGGAGGCGGAGCGCCCGAACAAACGTAAGTTCGACACGGAGAATCGGGCGGTGGGTGACACGAACATGTACCCACCCGCACCGGGTGTTGAACGAACGACACAAGCAGGGCGAGAGGCTACACGACGACCGGCGGTAAGAGGGGCGACAGTCCGAACGACTGCCCACCCGGGCGGAACAACGGTGTAGGCTGGGCAACACGAGAGGTGCCCGCCCGAACGAACAAGCAACCGGCGAACGATGAGCATGGACCGAACAGCAAAGGGGAACGTGCGATGGGCGGACCCGAACGGCAGGCGCGCGACGTGGGCAGGAGTACCGAACAGCGGGCAAGGCAAACATGGGCGAGACCAAACAACACGATCCACCAAGCGACATGGACCACGCATGGATCGAACGCACGGAAGGCAAGGGCGGACGAGCTATATCGTGGGCGTGGGTGGCCATATGAAATAGGCCGACCCACCCCGAACGACAAATAACACGCCACCCGAAATGGAACAAGACGTCGGCCGAATAGAAGTAGGGGCGTCGTTCAAGCAAAAGGGAGGTCGGCTTGAGTAACCGACACTCCACCAAGTGAGCGAGGAACCTTATAAATATGAGAGCGCTCATTTGGACAAAGGCATCAAGCATCAAGCGCTCAAGTGATCAAACAATCAAGTCATTCGTTCTAAGGCTTCGGCTACACCTTCGCACAACAGGCTCTTGCGACGATGTGAAGGAAGACTCCCGGTGGGAGGTGGAAGTGGTCGGGACTGTTCGAGCAGCGAACAGGTTGAACGGAGGGCGCGACAAGACAAGTGCGGAAACGCACCCGGACGGTGAACGGGTCTGAACGAAACAGGTGACAGTGCCGCCGGTTGAGAGCGCAGGCAGGGCGCGCCGAGGCACGACAAAACCAGCTGCGGTAGTTCGGCAGTCCGTGGGGTCCGTGGAACGATCGAGAGATCGTTCGGGCAGTTGATTGGGTCGGCAAGTCCCGAACGGGATTGTTGTAAACGACGAAGCGTCGTGCAAGTTGACTGTCTAGAGAGTGAGGTCAAACGGCCCACTCGAATTGTAATTGTAAAACTGTGAATTGTATAAAGATCGGTTTTCAGAGGCGCCACCCGAGTTTGGGTCGGGCCTCCTCAAATTGGTGTCTTGGCTCTGTGTTTACGGTTTTATGATTATGTTATGAATGCTGAACAGGGATTATAAGTTAACTTATATAACAGATTTATATAACAGTTAATTATAAGTGGTTCGGTTAATGAAAATTAAAGACTACACGGTTTAAGGGAATTAAATTGGTGTTGGAGGTCGTAAAGAGGCGTAGTCTGCATATGCCCGAACCCGGCATAAGGCAGTGCCGCACCCCTTATAAATAAAAAAAAGATATAAGGGCGTGACACAGAGCCTGCTGGGCCGTGGCTGAAAAGACGTTCTCCTTCGCATGTGGTGGCTTGACGGGCGTATGAGAGCAGTGAGAGCTCTTTTCACCCATTCTCCTTCTACACGGCCGATCCTTACAAGCGAATTCGTCATTGCAGACCTCCTTGCAGTCAAATGAGAATGCGTAGAAGAAGAGAAATTATTAGTATTTCTATGAAGACTGCAGCGGAACGAACCTGGATGATTCGTTGGTGAACACATGCACGTCTTCCTAGGCGGAGCACAGACGATGGGCTTCAGGGGGGCAACGGCTTTTGGTGAAACAGGACGGCGTGGGGATCGAACCTGCGACGTGGATATGTCAAGAGTGAAATTGGTAGAAGACGAGGCGGCTACAGAAGCAGAAGAAATTAAAGAAGAGGCGCCTCTATAGCTTGCACGAGTAGGTGAGAGCGTTCTGTGAACAGCAAAGTTGAAAGCAGAGGAAGGTGAAGGCGAATTGAAATGGCGTGTGGGAGAGTGGGATCTGTGAACGGTAAAGGTGAGGGGCAGCACAGGGGCGCTTCTGGATTTGCTTCTTTCCTCCATTTTTCTCTCAGGGAAGGCTTGATACCGAGCTGGGCAAACCGAGGAGACCTCGGGCCCCTGATTTATACATTACAATTTAGCCAGGTTTATCCCTTTTACACCCACAGCTTTTACCGGATCGCCCTTTACGTTTGGGAAGCCATTGACTATCCATCGAACATATTTTCCGGCTCTCCGTCCGATTTGGAAGGAATATGCCGGCGAAGGGAATGACGGGCTCCACCGGTTAGTAAACGCCCGCCATAGTCGAGACCTTATACCGTTGTCTGCGCTTCGATTCCATATTAGAATTGGGTGCAAGTAAAGATTCTGGCATATTCTAGAGGATGGCAGTCGTAGAAACTTGAACAAGTGTCTACACGTTACTTGCTATGCCTTTTCTCTAGAAAATGAGGAAATAAAATAATAAAAATATGACTGCTTTCTCCCGAAGGAAAAGGGACCCCCCACGTTACTGCTTCGAAACATTTGCTAGGTGGTGGTCATTTTGAATGTACACGCCATTGACTGTGGATTCCCGTCTACTTTATAACGACCATGGACTTTGGCTCAATTCCGATGCGTATTAGGTAAGAAGCAAAGGTTGTTAAACAACATTCACAAGTCATTGAGCAATTAATTAATATCCTCATTACTTACGGTTTTGGCAGCTCACTCTTTCCTTTCGTGAAAA
>APFE031050854.1:0-12109 GCA_000404065.3 Pinus taeda | reverse complement strand
AAAAATTAATACTTACAATTTATATATGTTAAACATACATATTAAAAAATCATTAAAAGGAAATGATAGATCATATGAAAAAACATTTTTTTTAAAGTAATCTCTTATGTGTTTAAGTTCAATAACTATATTGATTACATGGATAATTAACTATCATCATAAATTTTTTAATAGAATTAAAGCTATGCTAATAATAATAAAAACGCAGATCAATTATTATATACATTACTAAAACATACATAACAAAAAATAGCAATTCAATATTATTTAAACGATTAAAGTCATCACAATGCGATGCACAACAAATAACATCACAATGTGATGAAGATTAAATGTCTTCACAATTGGACAAAAAGATGATATTGTACCATGGAAAAAGAAGAATCTATTGATAGCCACAATCGTTAACCATGTTTAAATAAGTCAACCATGATCTCCCCTTAGTTAACTGAGGTCGAACATGGTCAACCATAATAAATAACTTTATATAATAAATTTAATATTTAATATAATTCTCATATTATTTTAAGCGTTTTAATGTTTGATATAGCTTTTATAATTCTATTATAACATAATAATATAACTTTAATTTTATATGGTTCACAATTTGATAAACAACAAATGATGTCAATGTCACAATATAATAGACAACAAATGACACTGAACAACAAATAATGTTATATGTGATGAATAATAGCCGTTGTCACAATGTCATCAACAATAAACAATGTTACAATATAATGATTAATAAATATCATTGCAATATGATACACAATAAATAATATCACAATGCGATGAACATTAAACATCCTCACAATTGAAAAAAATAATATTACAATGTAACATAACTATGTTTAACTATATCAACCATAATCTTCCTTTGATTAACTAAAATCAAACATAATTAACCCTAATAATAACTATATAATAAATTAAATTTAAATATTTAATATAATTTCATATTATTAAAATATTTTAATTTTATAATGTATTATAACTTTTAGTAATATGACCTTAATCACGGTTTAACTTTATATCGTTAACCATATAAGTTTAACAAGTTTAATATTTTTGGTCAATCTAATGAACAACAAACAACATTAACATTGTGACAAACAACAAAAATGTCACAATATGACTATCACCCAACAAACGTAGATCACTAAAGGTCAATGCAATGTGACAAAAATGCAATGACAAAATAGGCAGAAGTCTTCAGACGGAACAACCCGATGCGAGCTTCAAGGGACATCTTGGGCTGTGGTCATATCGTAGAGCCTATTGGGCCGTGGCTGAAAAGACGTTCTTCTTCGTATGTGGTAGCCGGCGGCCGGGGGAGGAAGGCGCGTATAAGAGCAGTCAGACATCCTCTCACCCATTCTCCTTCCACACCGCCGGTCTCGCAGTCGAATGAGAATGCGTAGAAAAAGAGAAATTATTATGAAGACTGCAACGGCGGCCCTGATTTATACACTAGAATTTAGCCAGGTTTATCCCTTTTACGCCCAGGCTTTTACCGGAGCGCCCTTCCCATTTGGAAGCCATTGACTATATCCATCGAACATATTTTGCGGCTGCATCCGATTTGGAAAGAATGGAGCAAGAATATGCCAGTGAAAGAGAAAGATGGGCTCCACCGGTTAGTAAACGCCCGCCACAGTCAAGAGCTTATACCGTCGTCTGCGCTTCAATTCTATATTAGAATTGATTCCAAACGAAGATTCTGGTATATTCTGGAGGATGGCAGTCGTAGAAACTTGAATACGTGTCTACACGTTACTTACCATGCCCTTTCCCTAGAAAATGAGGAATGAAAATAATAAAATTATGAAAATAGGACTGCTTTCTCCTCGAGTTAGGAGGAAACCTGCACCGTACTGCTTCCAACCATTTGCAAAGGGATAATGTGAGTTTTTGGAGATTTTGGTGATGGAATCTGGCGGAAGAAATGAGGTTAAATCTTGATTTTTAGCAGTTAAAATGATTTTTTAATTGTATATTTGGATTCAGTACTCTGAAAAATCTCTGGACCCTTTAATTGTGCAAAACTAACTATCAAACTTGAGATTCCAATAAATTACTACCAAATTTTGACAAGAAAAATACACCCCAAAAAATTTCAAAAAGTCTCCTTATAGACAACTGCTTTGCCGGGTGGTGGATATTTTTAACGCATGCGCCATTGAATGAGTGAATTCCCGTCCACTTTATAACAATCATGGACTTTGGCTCCTTCCGATGCGTTTCGAGTAAGACGCAAAGGTTGTTAAGCAACAGCCACAAGTCATGGAGCAATCAATTAATATACTGATTACTTACGACTTGTTTTGGTAACTCACTCGTTCCTTTCGTGAAAAGAAAAGGAAAAGGATCCATTTTTGTCCTCATCTTTAAACGGGAAAGACATTTAGCCCCAACACCACATTTTAACACATGCATTTTTTCAGTTCATGGAAAAAATGGAGTTGTATTGTTATCAATAAATAAAATTGGGTGGTTTATAATAATATTGTTTTAAGGTTTTCTCTATTTTTACAAATTTTTTTATATATTTTTATATATAAAGTATTTTTTTTAATAAAAATAAATTAAAAAAAAAATATTATTTAAATTAATAAAATTTGAGTTAACAAATTATTATTAAAATTAATAAAGAAAAGATCATGTAATTTATTATTTGATCACGTGCTTAAAATTCAAAGTTGTTGGATCAGTGTGGAACTTAAACGATCGCATAGTGCTCGTCATCCTGAATCCGATGCAATTCGTTTCGCTCGAAATGGACTCTGTATACTCCCAGAACTATGTTTTGTTTGTTTGTCTAAACATGCGAATTTAAAAAAAAAAACGCAGACAACCTAGTCAACAGTTCGTACTGCTGAGGTAGTGTTGACTGGACATGCCTACGTGGCAGGGTGATTGTGCATATGACTGTTTCCTCCAACGATTAGATGGTGCCAAGTGACATGATGTTACTGGTCCTGACTTGGGTGATTTTGGTTGGTTGATTGGTAGCCAACCACACACTGCCACATGGCCCAACCAAGGGCGTCCACGTGGTAGCCCGAGGGACACAAAAATTGGGTTAAGGTCTAGGCAACATACCATACTTTATTGCCTGTTATATAAGGAGTTGTCTATAATGCGACTTTTTGGAGATTCCGGTGACGGAATCCGGCAGAAGAAATGAGGTTAAATCTTGATTTTTAGCAGTTAAAATGGTTTTTTAACTGTATATTTGGATTCAGTGCTCTGAAAAACCCCTGGGAGCCATTGATTGTGCAGAAACTAGCTATCAAACTTGGATTCCAATGAATTCCTGCCGGATTTTGACCGGAAAAAACCGCTGGAAAGACTTTCAAAAAGTCGCGTTATAGACTACTGCGTTATATAATAACATGCGACTTATATTTAAAATTGAAGTTTCGCGTCACCCGTGAAAAGGCCCA
The DNA here is from genome assembly GCA_000404065.3 of Pinus taeda. Classification (NCBI taxonomy): domain Eukaryota; kingdom Viridiplantae; phylum Streptophyta; class Pinopsida; order Pinales; family Pinaceae; genus Pinus; species Pinus taeda. The sequence continues at coordinate 8,660 of APFE031050854.1, read as the reverse complement.
GCCCCTGGGTGCGTGCCACCTAACGGAACCATAAGCACGTGCCACTCAAAAACTCATGTTAAAACTTACAATTAACCTTATGAATCCTTAAGCACTTTTCGATATTCTAAAGAGAAAATTAACACATTAAAAGTAATTTTCCCAACAAATCACTATCAAACCTAACCATAAAATCTCCCAAATTTACGCATCCCACCGTCTAACTTCATGTCCAAAAACTATATGAAAATGTATAAACAATCAATTAGTATTACACTACATGGAGGGAGCGTAACTTTGGTCTTTTCCACTTCAAGCTCAAAGCTTTTTTTAATTCTTCTTTTGCTCGGTGTTTATCTAATGAATAAAGTGGAAGATGAGTTGTGAGTGGACATTACACATTATAGTTTATTTAATATATTTAATCATATTAAAATTATGAATTAAATGTTATTATTGGTTGATATAACGGTTATTGTTTTTTGAGAAATTATATCAATGGATTTATTAATGGTTAAATATTTCTTTATTCCTAGTCAAGAAAAAGTTGTAGTTGATATTTTAAATGTTAATTATGAACAAGTTGTTTTTAGGGAGGGTTTTTGGTTTTGTGGAAGTATACAATTTTTAATAATTATTTAGTTTTTAGAATTGGATACAAACTCCCTGTCATTTATTTAATGTTAGCTTTGGTTTGTTTTCCAAATTTACCTTTACATCTTGGATCTTCGGCATAGGTTTATCTTCTAAAATTTCCATCATATTTTTATCATGCCTTAACGATAGAGAATATCAAAACTAATGAGTTACATACAAACGCATTTTGAGGTATAAAATAATTATACAAGTATACTTGACTTTAACTTAAGTAAATATTATTTTAGACAAATTGATTCTCAAATAAAAAAGGTTTATATAAACATATGTCTTAAATTCTGAAAATACAACATTTTTATATAAGATTTATGTAAAATTTATCAGATTTCAAAACATTTGTAAAGCTTATCCTCATGAAGGAGCACATCTTTCAAAAATAAATAAAGTTAAAATAAATTAAAAAATTAACGTTTTTGCCCAACAAAAATAAGTGAAAAGAAAAAAAAAATTAGCAAACACAAAGTTAGAATAAATTAATATCACTAGTCCATAAGTATTATTTGGGAAACCCTATCCTATGTGAAGAATTAAAGAAAAAGCCATGCATAATGAGATTAATATTGTAGTTATATACCTATCATCCCTTCCATGAGAATGAAGCAACTTAATGAAACTATCACCTTTGATCCTGATAAAGATTTGATCCCCTTACAATTTTCAATTTCTCTTTCTAAATTAAAAATTCTCATAATCTCTCCCTTCTGAAGTTAAAAGTAGCCATTATAGATTTCTTTTAGGTAACATGAAAAAAGTATTCATTATAGATTCTTTTTAGGTATCATGAAATTTGAAAACATGAAATAAAGGTTGTTAAACAACATTTACAAGTCATTGAGCAATTTAAACTAGAAAGGCATTTGTCCCAACACCACACTTTGACAAATGCATATTTTCACTCTTCAAAAAAGTAAAGCACGGGAATGTACAATATCACAGAAATGTAGTTGTATTATTGTATTTTATAAAATTTGGCTATTTATAATAATTATATTTATATATATATATATATATATATATAATATATAATATATATATTTATATATAATTCAATAATAAAATAAAAATTATTATTAAAGTTAATAAAGAAAAAAGTTAATTTTTTTTTATTTAAAAATCACATACATAAACGACCACTTATGATATGTAACTCATTTTCAAACCCACACATAAAGCCTCTCAAACTTTACCCGTGACATAGTTTAACTTCATGCAAGGAACTTAGTAGATGAAAGTGTACATAACAAATATTCAATTACCTATTTAGTATTGACATTACATGGAAGGAGAGTACCTTTTGTCTCTTCAACTTCAAAACTGATGCTTCTTATATCACTACTTTGATTATTCTTTTGTTTTTTGCTTGGTGTTTATATAAGGGATAAAGTGGAAGATGAGTTGTGGGTGGATATTATAGATAATTCAACAACACATTTAGCCATATCACAATTATGAATTAAACATTAATATTTGTTGATTGGATGGTTTTTTATTTATTTATTGATGGTATAGACTGGATCCACTCAAATTGAACTAGTACTGGTTAGATATATCTCTATTTCAAAAAAAAATTTAGTTCATGTTTTAATCATGTTGAGGGATCTTCTGAGAAGGGTTCTCGGTTTTCTAGAAGAGCAAAACTTTTTATAACACTCCAGAACATAGAATGGGATCCAAATTCGATGTCATCTATTCAATGCTACATTGAGATCATTTTCCAAATTTTCCTTTACATATTTGGCATGGTTCATAGTATAATGGATGATTTGGGTAATTATATAAAAACATATTTTGAAAAAGGTATAAAATGATTATGCACTTGTATTTATGTGGATGTCAAGTGAAGTAAAGATATTTAGGACAAATTGATTCGCAAATGCCAAAACTTTATATGAACTTATGTCTTGGATTTTAATACAACATTCCTATATAGAATTAGTCATATTCAAAGACATCTGCAATACTTATTTTCATGCAACAACTTATTTTTCACATTATAAATGGGTTACAGATAATAATAAATCTGATATTTTCGCCAATTAAAAATAAAGAAAATGATGAAAAGTAAAAAAAAAAACAATGTGAGAGAAAGTTAATGTCGCTTATCCATAAGTACTATCTGAGAAACTTACCCTAACTCATAATTAAAGCAAAAGACATGCATAATGAGATTGTAATTATATACATATCATCCCTTCCACAAGAATGAAACAACTTAATGAAACTATGACCTTTAATTTTGATAAAGAATTGTTCAACGTTAATCTTGATAAAGAATGGATTCATTGTTCAATTTTTTATCTTCCCATATAAATCAAAGGTGGTCATGATCTCTCCTTTTCTAAGTTAAAATTAGTCATCAGAGATTTATTTTAAAAGGGTCATATAAAGTAAGTTTGAAAAAAGGAAAAGAAAAATAAATATAATGTATTGTAATTATGTAATTTATATTTTTGTTACTTAGCTTTTAAAATTATTTCCATTTGGGACAATTGAGTGGTTGGCAGAATGATGTTACCCACTTCACCAAGTTTGAATTCTCGTGACGGGACCTTTTTGACCCGTTGTGATAAAGTTTAAGGAATCGGTTCCCCCACCCTCATGATAAGGCTTAAGGAGTAGGTTCCCCCACCCTCATGATAAGGCTCAAGGAGTAGGCTCCCCCACCCTCATGGAGTCTTGGCTCTTGTTGTCATAAATCTCTTATATGTATGCTTTATAGGTGTTCTTGGATATACTATTGGCGTTATAATGGTTGGATATACTCTTTGTGTTATAGTGGTAGCCACTCTTTCTAAGTCAAAAATTCTTGGTATATCTGACTTATGATGTTATAGTGGCAACCACTCTTGCTAAGTCATAAATTCTTGGTACGGCCTATCAGATATACTCTTGACGTTATAGTGGTAGCAACTAGATTTAATCTTAGGCCTCATCTAGATTACTTCAACCAATTTTCAATTCACCATGATTAAAAAAAAAAAATACTAAATATCAAAGTATACATATGCATATTATCATTTAAATTTATTATATATATATAGACAATTATATAATAATAAAATTAATTTATTATATATAATAATATAATGAAAAATAAAATAATTCTTTTAATTTGAATTTAAATTGGATTATATTTATATCACATATATAAAATAGAATAATTATATAGAACCACAAAATTTATATTAACGAAATATTTACATTAACAAAAGTAATATTATTAATAAAAAATTTATTAACCACTTATTAATTATATACAAATAAAAACAAAATAATCGTATATAATAAAATAAAATATTTGTATTCTCAAAGAAGAAAACCTTTAAAACAAGATTAATTTACGATGCATATTTTTTCATAAAAATATATTAATTATAAAACTATGATATTAATTCTAAATAAAACTCTAAGAACAATAATTTTTTTTTTTTTTTTATTGATGCATAAATTTGGATGTAGTATTGGGAGAATTAGGTAAATATGATTATTTTTTCTTTATGGTTCACAGATCTTGAAGATTGGTGACTGCTATATCCACGAAATATTTCTACCACCTAGATTTACTCATGCATAAAATTGGATGTAGCATTTGGAGAACTAGGTAAATATGATTATTTTTTCTTTGTGGTTCACGGATCTTGGAGATTAGTGGCCGTTACATCCACAAAATATTTGTACTAGGCTGATCCATCTGAAGGGATCACTTTCTACTGACTCAACCACAAAGCCTGACTCAGAGAGTGTCGAGAAAATTTAACTCGTGACATCTCAATAACAAAGATGCTTTAATGATGAAGCTCGACCAATCGAGTTAACTGTTAGGATTATTAGGAAAACATGAATTATACTTAAGTTCTAGAGATTTAAAAACACAAATTAATTTAAAATTATAACAATAAATATCATCAACTTAGTATTGATCACATATCGATAAGTAACATCAATAATTAAAAAAATGATAATATTAACATTTCATTGTATGAATAAATGTTATAAAAGATGAAAAGTCACATTTAACACTATGAATATTGAAACCATTAATATATCTAAACAAATATAAATAAAATTAATAAATTAATATTATATATATAAGTGAAGGTTTTCATAATTATATAAAAATATTTTTTAAAGTTCGTTATGATTTGTTACTAGGAAAACTAGACCAATGGCAACACTTGAGTTTTTCAACATCTTAAAAATATAGATGTCATGAAATTTCAACACTAAATTACTATTGTCATGTGGCTTGAGGTGAATCAAAGCAGTTATTAACCTTAAACTTGAATATGAGAAAGAAAAATGAGCAAAAGAAGAGTGTATTGAGTCCATCATTTAGTCTTGTGAGAGTTTGATTCTTCGTCTTCTATTGATTCTTTGCTACTTCCTAGTGAGCAACCTCATTTTGGGAGAAGACCCAAATCTACTATTATACATTGTGGTAATCAGTCTAACCTTTCGGTCATGTGTGGAATCTCAACCAGAATCAACTGGATCTCCTTTCTCATTGTGTTCCTATCCACTAGGACTCATCCCATTAGTGCACGTATGAGTTGAATCTCCTTTTAGTGTGATCAACGTCAGGGATCCACTATGCAAATTCACCAGCTACTTCCATGTTTGAGAGGTATCCATGCTCTCCAATAATTTATTGGTCAACCTAGGCAATTTCCTCTTGAATATGCAGTGGTGTATTATCTTTGTATTTTCCAGCCAAGGATTTTTCTCTTTACTGGGATCGATTGAGCCACAGTTTCCTTATAGTGAATTTCTCTAGTTCTTACTCTAGCGTAATGTCTGGGCATTATGCTTGTCACACTTTCCCTTGGGTCAAAAAATTGATGCAATGGGAGGGTGAAATAAATGGGGAGGGATTGAAGAAATGAAGGGGAACCTACCCCTATGGAAGAACTTTAGGCTTTAACAAACTTGATATCTCATGGAAAGAAAGAACTCGAGAGTCTAAAGAAGAGCCAGATTAATTTCAAAGGTGAGGGGAGAATGATACTAGGGAGAAATGAAGTAAAAATGAAGGAGGCCTTGACGAGGGAGAGAGGGGAGTGATATACGTGAAAAACATTACAAAAACTAGGAACAAGGATTTCTCAAGAAGGAAATAACTAGGCACAACCTACACAAGCATCAAAACAAGGGATCTAATAGGAAATCTAACCCCTTACACTCATGAAGCCTATGAGTGGGAACTAGAAGCCATGAGTGGTCATATGCATTGATTAGTTCGCGACCTGTTCCTAGAATTGTCCCTAACTTATGTAATTAAGATTTGGTGCTAAGTTTTGCATTCTCTAATGGGTGTGGTGCAAAATATTCCACAAAACACTAAAAATGAGAGGATTGCAATGATGTATTTTCAAATCCTTATAATCACCATTTAGTTATGCATTTGTGTACATTAAACACCTTATGCTCTCATGAACCATTGATATCATTAATTGGCATGACTTCATAATAATTTGAATGTGATGAAAATTACTATATTATGAGATAAGAACATTGTTTCATACTCATCTGTAAGCCTTGGAAAAGTGATGACCACACCCCAACTGTATCCTTCCTATCATTCCATCCAAAAATATATATATCCTAAACTTATTAATCTTATAAAATATGTTAATATACTATAGACAGTAATATATACTAATAGTAAATTAAATATAACAAATACGTATTTCATTCTAAACAATATCTTACCAAATTATATAAATTGATTTTATTATTAAATATTAATTTATATATAACTAATTAATTTTAATCAATGTATTATATTTAATTCAGAATATGTAATTAAGCCTTATAATAATCAAAGAATTTACTATAATTAATATAATATTAATTGTTAAATCTATCTCATTATATATATATAAACTTAAAATTAATATTAATATATTAAAAAGTTATGTTTTTTTCACTCAAAAAATCATATATTATCCATTTTATTTGAAATTAACTTAATATAAAATTATTCATTCATATACGTGAAAATATTAAAAGTTTTTTTTGGTTACTCAAAAATCCATATATTTTTATTTATTTGAAATTAAATTATATAACCAACTATCCCATTCATTATATGGTAAAAATATTTTGCAAATATTATTAAGATTGTAGTGTGTAATTATCTTAATTTTGAGACTTTATTTAGAGATTTAGAGGAATTAAATATCATATTCACATTTAAAGATTTGTACTTTTAGAGATTTGATCCCTCTAAAATTTGAATAGATTCTCGAAATAGATTAAATATAAATTTATTTTTAATTATAAATAATTATTTAATTATTAATTATTAATTTCTTATAAACTAATTTAAATATGAATAATTATTAATTATTACATTATTCATTTTAATTGTAATTTTATGGACTCAAAATTTTTAATTACATAACATTACATCTTTACCATTAAATCTTTTTCATACTGAATTAGAAAGTGCATCACACAATAATTTGATCTGAAAACACTTGTAAGCATCAAAATATTACCAATATTAAAATAAAAAGCCCGACAAACTGAATTTGAACTAACGCCCTATTACAGTGGGGCCACACTAAAATCGAAGTCCAAATTTCGGTGAAACAAAATTTGGGAGAATTCACGATTTATCCAATCGTTGGACTCGATGGGTTTTAGGGAAAAAAAAGTGCACGAGGATTTTATTGTTTACTGAAGTGAGTGATCTTATGGTTTTTGAGCGAACCGCAGCTTGATCACCAACCATAGTTCTCTACATTCAACCATGCTAAACTTTGATCACCAACCATAGTTCTCTACATTCAACCATGCTAAACTTTGTAACTACGACATTTTTGTTAAGTTATTTTTTTGTCCAATGTAAAAGTAACGGGTTGAGTGACCTTGGGCAACGGATAGGTAACTAAAATATTCGTGACAATGATAAAGCAGTGGAACGCTTTTGTTTGGGGGGGGTGTGTGTTAATCTTGAAGGTGAAAAGTTTCTTGGAACCGCGTGGGGAATATTGTTCCCCCCCTATGGAACATATACTAGACAAATTGGAGACTCTCTGCGGGGTTGTGAAGATCTGGCAGGAGAAAAAAAACCAGTTCATGAAAAGAGATCAAGGACAGACCTCCTCCTTCCGCTGATGGCCACGAATAATCTCTCTGATGCTACCCGTTCATACATTCGGGAGCTCGAATTAAAAAGGAATCGACTCTTGGATTTTGAAGAAGTGTCATGGCGCCTTAAGAGCCGAGATATCTGGATTAAGGAGGGGGACAAAAACACGAAATTTTTTCTTCACTATGCAAACCATCGGCGCCGTACAAATTCTATCTGGGGGATTCATGACGCTGGGGGAAACCATATCCAGTCACAGGAGGATATCTCTAAAGCTGCCACCTCACATTTCAAATTGGCATATGAGCACAACTAAAACATCGTAGTTGAAGATATCATTTGGGGGATTGAGAACTACCCTACTATGTTTGATCAGAAATCAAATGACACTCTGTACAGTTGTATCACTGAGTTGTATCACTGAGGAGGAATTACTCAGCGTCTGGATAGGTGGATGGTGGAGCTGTTCACGCGCTTTTCAAATATGAATTTCTGCAAATGGTGGAGGAGGTTAGACTCTGCATTTTAGACATGTGGTTTATATTTTTTGAGTTAGTTATCGGAGGAGAACCCACCGTAATAACCATATTTTGTCAATGTTTCAAATCCCAACAAGAATCTATCATCAGTACTATTTTTGAATATTGATAGGAGAAGAGCTAAATGAGAGTTTTAAATAGTTATAAGGTGAGTTGTTTTGATCAGATGAAAATTGGTTCTTAATATTTATTATCCATATTTGTAGGTTTTTTAATTTAGTTTTTATTGTAATTCTTATAATTTGTAATTCTTATATTTTGAAGATTTTTAATTTAAAGGTTAATTCATTAAACGGAGGATATTAAAATAATAATTACTACAAACTATTTATCATTAAATCTAATTAACAAGAAATTAATTATATGATCTATAGCACTATTCTTAATCT
>APFE031050837.1:2718-18220 GCA_000404065.3 Pinus taeda | reverse complement strand
GAAAAGATAATGGTCTTACTATTGAAGAATGCATAAAAAAATCGAAATCATTATGGAAAAACAATTGGAAATGGTTGGTATTGGGTCATTTTGAAGATGAGGCAGCCACATGGTGGGGATTACTTAACCAAAAGAAGTGTCTCAACCTGCCTGATGAAGAATTTGAGAAATTACTTTTAGACAGATGGTCTCATGCTAGAAAACAAGATAAGGAGAAACAAGTGGGTCTATTTCCTACTGTTATATCCTTATTACAGGTTCATGGGTTGATTCAGAAGGAGAAGATCGTTGTGTCTATAAATCCTAGTTGCAAGCATAATTTTATCAATGTTAATTTGGCAAAAAAATTGCAAGTTTCAACCAAACACATTGAAAACACGCAGGTGGATGATGAGGATGTTCACGTGTACAAGGATTTGAAGATTTCTATGGATAAGTATGTATTGCATGGTGATTTTTATGCTTCAGAGATGGATAATATGGATGTTGTTTTGGGATATCCTTGGATGGAATCCGCGGGTACTATCAATATTAATGTACAGAAGAAATTCCTGAAACTATGGTATAAAAAGAAGAAAATTACATTACAGGATATTTCCATCCATAAACAGGTAGAGCACATGGAGGCTGAAGCAGAAGCTGTTCAAGGGACTGACATATCAGATGATGAGCCTTTGATGATCGACAATCAAACACAAACAGAGGCTGCAGAAGAAAATGTTACAGGTGATGATACATCAGAGGAGGGCTCAGTGGTTGAAGTCATCTTGAAAAAGAAGACACCACAATAGGCACCACAACAGCGTGAAGTCAAGCAAAAGCCATCGTGGGTTAAAACTTCAACATATCATCACCCACATCACCCCGCAAGACAACCATCAAGATGGAAACCAAGTAGTCACATGATGGATATAAATGAGAGATGATCCACCTACTACACATCAACACAGAAGAGCTGCCACGGTCAACTTCCATCTCAAGCGAGTGAGGCACCAGCGAGATCAAGGGTTCACCTTTCTCTTGGATGGCTAGATGCACGTGCATGGTATCAGTGGACTAATCTTTTGAGTAGATCTAATTATTTGTGTTATTCCCATGTTTCGGGGACGAAACATGCTTAGGGGGGTGGAATGTTATATACCTAGGGGGGATAATATGGGGTACCAAGGGAGGTACCCAAGGTAATAATGTAATAATGGGATGGGCCATAGTAATAAATAAGGTGGTTAACCCATGTCATGTAAGGGACCACAAGTAGTTAATAATAATGTAAGGGCCCATGGTATTAGTTGATGGTATGAGGAAACCATGGTAATGATGCATGGTATTGTATGTATGAGGCCTATATAGAGGCTAGAGACTCCACATGGAGAGAAATGAAGAGAAGTATCTTGTATGAACAGGCATATGGCTTGTGGAGTATTCTCCTTCCTTAAGGAGTGATTGTATGGTGTTGCCCTACCTTAAGGGTTTGACAATAAAGAAGCATTTCTATCTATTTCTATCTTGTTATTCTTGGGTTATTTCTATTATCATAATATTTCTGGGTTAGATCTACAACAGATGGACAGATTGGATTCAAAGTTGAATGGGGTGGATCTCCGAATTGACAAAAACATGGTGTAGTGGTCCTTGAACTAGACTGAGGATGCATGAAGGCACTGGCCTAGTAACCCCTGAACGTCACTGTGCATTGTGGTAAAGCCAGATTGTGTGCCTTGATTGGCCTAGGAATCCTTACCGGTGAATGGCAAGATATACAATAAAGACAAGAGGTGGATTTTATCTACATTGCGCCTAGTGTTTTCGGGATGGAATGCATGGTAAATCCTGGAGAGTATGTCTCGATGTAGGGCTCATGTAAGTGTAGAACAAATAAACAAGCTAGCTCATGATGATGCTGAGTTTGTGAAATCAGCTCACAATAGTGGTAACATGACTGATAGCGAAAACAATCCATTGCAAGTGAGCAAGCATGCAATTGAGCCAAAGAAGTAGGTTCCTCCCTGAGATGCTTACCACTTTTGCCACTTTTATGAGACCTCTGTGGTACAGTAATTTCTGTTGTGGAATCACTGTCATACTCCTGTTCATAAACTGAATCCATCTCTGACATTGTGCTGAAATTAGACTGTTTGCAAAATGTATGCTGATATAGGTATAGTGAAGGCAAAAATTTCAGTGTATGCTTTACTCCTCAAATGTGTCACATGTGTATCAAAGTATCAGAGGAAAGCCACAATGAGAATAGTTTTGTCAACTGAGTTTGCATGGAAAAGTAGTGTGAAAATGAAAATGGCCATAACAATGACAGCAGAGATGTAATGACAAAGAGAGAGCGTGAGGCTGAGGTTAATAATGAGCATGGACACCATTGAAAATAGATGACATAGGCATATATTAACCCACACAGTCCCTAATATTTGTTTCAAACCCTAAGAAGTGAATTTGGAAATAAACATAGGGTTTTACATTTCACACTTGTTTCTCCACTTTCAAAACACCATAATCATGTCTAAAATTCACTGAGCAAACATAAAGAACCTACTTGCAAGCAATTGGAGGCAATTTAGCATGAATCTGGACGAAGGAGCAAAAAAAAATTTGGCTCTGAGTTTGTATGCGTCGCGTGCTTGCCCAATGCGTAGCGTGCTCCCAATGCGTAGCGCGCATGTAATTTTGCACAGGCCGGTGAAGCCCAGTGCGTAGCGTACTCCCAATGCGTAGCACGCCTTCTCTGTGCGTAGTGCGCACTTCCCCTTCAACTCCACAACCTTGAAACGCTTCCACTTTGTATTCAACACTCTAACTCAGTTTTGCTTTGGGAAATTTGTGAAAATGATTTGTTTTCCATGCTTTATATGGGTTGAAAAATATCTCATAAACCATAACCCATTTTTACAATGTTTGGCTTTTGGCACTTTATCATTTAATGCAATTCTGTCTTTGGCTTTGGGAAATTTGTGAAAATGATTTGTTTTCCATGCTTTATATGGGTTGAAAAATATCTCATAAACCATAACCCATTTTTACAATGTTTGGCTTTTGGCACTTTATCATTTAATGCAATTCTGTCTTTGGCTTTTCACTATTTTTTTTTTTTTTTTTTTTTTTTTTTGCTGAATCTTGGACTAATGAAATGTCTTGATTTTTTGCAGAGATTTTGGCATTTGGCTTTGGCAAAAATCAGAGGCTTGCTGTGAAACTTCTTATGGTGAAACAAATACAATTATTACAAGAAAATGAAGTTTGACAATTTCTAGTTCCAAAACAGAGTTTTGTACTAGAAATGTCTTCAAATTTTTTTGATAAAAAACGTGAAATAGAAATATTTTGAAACCAACCTCATGACCTGCGAGCCTTTATTACATGTATACAAAGGACTGAAAACCCTAGACTCTAGGACTAAAGACTCTTTTTAATGAAACTAATCATTTATGACCATGAATGCAATGATCATGAACTTTAGTGATTTTTGAGGAATTTTAATTAACCCTGCAGGTACAAGCATGAGGAAACACAAGACAACAAGACCCCCTTTTCAGTCAATGGCATGCCCCTAGCGAAATGCAACGAAGTGGAATGAGTGAGACACCTAAGAATGATATGCAAAAAGCGAACTGATCTCTGACGGAGGGCTATAAGGATTGAATCTAACATATCCGAGAACTACAACTTTGGGAAGAGAAACATTAGCCCATGGTTGCTCCAATTTTTCCAAAAAAAATGTCTTTTAGGGCCTCAAAACGGCTCCAGAAGTTTAGGACCCAAAAAACTGCTAAAAATAGTAAACTGTGCTACAATTAAGGAAACTAAAAAGCTGAAAGAAACAACGGTGGGGGTCCAAGTCGACTTGGCGGGTGGCCACCAATATCCACCTGGATCATTCCTCCCCCCTTAGGAAGCAATTGTCCCCATTGCGTTGAGTTCCTCCATGAGATGAGGAAACTTCTGCTGAACTTGGTCCCTGGTGAGCCACTTGCCCTGGTGAAAATGTTGGTCTGCTTTGAAAACTCGATACAGTTGGATGTTCTACTGGTGAGTGTGCTTGATCTATGTGTCCATGATTCAATTAGCTGCAGTTTGTTCCACGCAATCTGGATTTAACTCTGTGGCTGTGAGTTGTTCTGCAATGTCGGATGTGCCTAGTAATGGTGGAAAGTATGGCCGAAGGCAGTCCACATTGAACACTGGGTGCAAGCCAAGGAATGGGGGAATGTTGAACTCAAATGCATTGTCTCCCACAACCTTGGTAATGGTGTAAGGACAATATCGAAGTGGTCTGAGTTTTCGATAGGCCCTGGTAAGGTGTTCCTTTTGCAAATGCAACCAGACTTTGTCGCCCACCTAAAACTTGTCTGGCACCCAATGTTGATCATGTCGCTCCTTATACTTGGAATTTGATTTCTCCAAAATTTCATGTACTTGCTGGTGAATATGTTGGATGTACTCAATGAAGCTATTTTCCTTATCTGTTTCGAACTAGACATGAGCCGAATCTGCGTGAGTAGCTGCAAATGGCATGGCCACATCAATGGGACATAGTAGCTAGAATCCCAGGCCCACTTGGAAAGGGTTGTGGCCAATCGAGTTGTGGAGAGCCCAGTTGTAGCTATGTTGAACATAGCGAAGGCTCTCATCCCATGTGCATGGATGCTTTGAGTTGTACATGTGCACAATGTGTACAATCATCCTATTGACAACCTCTGTCTGGCCATCAGTTTGAGGATGGAAGGCTGTGGACTTCGTGAGTTTGGTGTCCAGCATCGACCAAAGACTAGACCAAAATGTACTAAGGAACCTGCTATCCCAATCTAAGATGATAGACTGTGGGATCCCAAAGTGCACCTGCACTTGTTCAAAGAAGAGCTTGGCAGTGGCTTCTGCTATGAGATTCTTCTTACAGGCCGCCAACATGGCCATCTTCAAGAACCTGTCAACGACCACAAAAACATAGTTGTTTCCATGCTTAGTGGAAGGAAGGCCTGACATGTAATCCATAGAGATGGATTCCCAAGGTTGACTAGGGGTAGGTAGCAGGGTATAGAGGCTTTGCTTCTTGACTGTTAGTTTGGCAATGGCGCAGGCAGAGCATGATCTAATGTACTTCCCGACATCTTGTCGAAGATTTAGCTAGTATAAATGCTTCTATAGTACTGCCACCATTTTCTTGACCCCGAAATGCCCAGCAACCCAACTGTAGTGTTCTTCCCAAATCATCTTGGCACGCTTGCTTGAAGGAACACAAAGGTGACCCAGGTGGCATAACATGGCATCCTGGAGGTGAAAATCTGGAACATGCCTACCCTCCAAGAGTGTCTGGTATGTGTGGCCAAAGTCTGGGTCACTTTTGTAGAGAAGTGGCCAATCAGAAGTCTCATTCCCATAAGAGTTGAGCATAGTGGTTAATGACATGATTGGTGGTCGACTAAGACAATCTACAAAATTATTGGTGCTGCCCTTCTTGTATTTGATATTCAAATGGAATAGTTTCAGGTATGTGGACCACTTCAGATGGCAATCATTCTATAATTTCCCTTGGGTTTGTATGAACTAGAGGGGTCAGTGGTCTGTATGGATGACCGTTTCCTTCCCCAAAATGTAATGTTTCCATTGTCAGCAGGCCTGCACAATGGAATACATATCTTTGTCATAATTGGGATACTTCTTGACTATGTCTGAAAGTGTCTCACTATGATATGCCATTGGATGCCCATGTTGAGTAAGGAATGCCCCAATAACATAGTCAGAGGCATCTGTATCGACCTCAAATGGTTGTTGCAAGTCTGGAAATGCAAGCACTGGTGCTGAGTAGAGGCGGTCTTTCAACTCTATGAATGCCTTCTGTTGAGATTCAGAGCAACAAAATTTTTCTTTCACTCCTCCCTTGGTGACTTGACTCAAGGGCCAAGTGATATGAGAAAATCCCAACACGGACCTATGGTAGAAGTTGGCAAGACCTAGAAAGCTACGAAGCTTTGTTAGAGTGGTTGGAGAGGGCCAATCCCGAATGACTTGGATCTTGGCTGGATCCACATGCACCCCTTATTCACTAATAATGTATCCCAGATACTGAACCTGGCTCATGCCAAAAGTGCATTTCTCCAAATTGGCACATAACTTGTGTTGCTACAGTGTTCGGAGAACCTGTCAGATGTGTTGGAGGTGCTCTTCCCAACTCTAGCTAAAGATCAAGATGTCATCCAAGTATACCACTACAAATGAGTTGGTGAATGGCCATAAGATGTCATCCATTAGCCTCATGAAGGTTGCAGGAGCATTCGTTAATCTGAAAGGCATAACCACCCATTCGAAAAGGCCCTCCTTGGCTTTGAAGGTAGTCTTCCACACATCAGAGGGTTCGATTGGTACCTGGTGATATCCTAACTTCAAATCGATCTTGCTGAACTATTTTTCCCCCTTTAGTTGGTCTAGGAGGTCATCGATCCATGGGATTGGGTACCTATTACGGACAGTGATCTTGTTCAGTGCCCGATAGTCAATACAGAGTCTCCAAGTCCCATCCTTCTTCTGTACCAACATGATCGGGCTCCCACTGGGTGATGAACATGGATGGATGTGACCTTTCTATAGCAGCTCCTAAATCTTCCTCTTGATTTCATCGTTCTTAAGAATGGAGCGCTGATAGATTGGTCCATTAGGCAGCTACACACCTGGGGTCAGATCGATGGAGTGCTTGACCTGACAGTACAGAGGAAACCCTACGGGGGAGGTGAAGATGTCCTCATACTCCTCCATGACCTTGTCCATCTATAGTTGTCATGTAGAGGGGCCCTGTCTAGAGGTCGTGGCCACCATATTCTTCTTTCCTTGAGGGCATATCATTAGGAAAACAAATTTTCTGGTTTTGAAAATGAGTTTACTGCATTGTTTTGCAGTAGCCAAAGAGATGGTGGTAGGCGGTGCTACCTCCCGTATTCTGTACAACTTATTTCCCAAAGTAATAATAACAGTGTTATCACAAAATGAACCCCTGATAGGCTGCCAATCAGGTAGACCTTGAGTAACTATTTCAAACCTACTTTTGGCTGAGGCTTAGCCTCCCCAACCTGAGAGGGCTCTCTCACAAGATTAAAGATTTTGATAATGAATAAGATGGCTAACTCTTCAAAACAAATGAACAAGTGTAAATGGTTGAAAGACAATTAGAAAATATTCATTGGGCTTATGGAGTCAAATATGCTTCAGTATGACAGTAATGTTAGCTTTACATAGAAGTTAGGGCATCTAGCATTCAACACATAGAGAATACATCAAAGACATATAGGACCACACAGTTTATGAATGTATGAAGGAAGTTAGAGCACAATCAATGATTTCTAAGTAATCACACATTCATACCATTGTAGATAATAAGAAGAAGACAATACAAGACATTCTGAACATTGAATTCCTTCTGATTCCTTAGAAGTAAAGCCAAATACTGTATTACCAAAAATAGAGTATTACACAAAGCACAATCTAAGAGCTTCTCTGAAAATTTTCCAACCCATGGTACATTAGTTGTTCTCCTATATATAGAGCTCTTTACATAACTGAGATTCCTCCTCCAGCATGAGGGGAATTCGAATTCTTCCTATTATGACACCTATTGACACTTAAAACTAACTATTAAATGTAACTAACTGTTAATTGGCAGTGCTAGAGACCTAAAACAATTTGGAGTATAACTCCTCATCATGTTGGTAGTAGCATTTATTACAATCCAAACTCCTTCTCTGACAAATGGCCTTCTTCAGTTTAGCTTTGGTGGAGGTTTTAAATTCGTTGCCGATCCTTGATGCCTCATCCCTTTACTGTTCCTAGAAATTAGTAAGTTGTTCCTATTCTCCTGTTTTTGGTCTCCACAAGGATCTTCAAAATCAGTTATCCCTGTTGTTCTTCATAAAATTGCATTAGGTTATCTTGTTTCCCATACCCTGCAGACTTTGCTCATATACACATGGTAAGACAAAACTTCTTTAATGTTGCCTGAGCATTATGAATCAATACTGGCTATGAAATAATGACCACTTTCATAACATATAGCTTTGGAGTTCATGGATGTCCTTCCTTTACTTGTTTTTCCCTTGTTGGATGTTTACACTTTGTAAATGATCCTTTTCAGAAATTCTTCCTCAAAAATATTTCCCTTTGTCTCTCAAAAAAGGTCCATTAAATCATAATATGCAACTACAACAGTTTCGTAGCGCGCTACAAAACTGTTGTGTAATTTCAAAAACACAATTTTAAAACCAAAATTTAACTTTTTGAGTCTTTCTTTTTCTTGAAATGGATTCTCCATGTGTCATGAAGCTGTTCCAAAATTGAATATAATAGACACCATTCTTCAAGGAAAACTTCAAAAGGTGATCTATCAAAATTTAGGACTTAGCCTTACTTGCTGTGTGATTTCTTTCAGCTAGGGATGTCCTTCACGCTGGCTTAGTTGCATCTGCAGATCTTCAATTTGCCTCTTCATAATTCTGGTTCCAGCTCTCAGTTTTGCATTGACCCTTCTGATGTATCTTGCCTCCTTTATTGCAGGGACTGTCCAGGTGTAGTATTGAGCATGACAATTGACCACTTCGGGTATTGAAATCATCTTATGTTCCCACAGAGCCTCCATTTTATTAAAATAAGCTTCCTTGATTGCATGTTTCCTTGAGATTTTTTTTTTATTTTTTATTTTATTTTATTTTTTTTTATTTTTATTTTTTTATTTTTTATTTTTTTAATTTTTTATTTTTTTATTTTATTTTTTTTTTTCAGTTTGGAAATTTCAAGATTTGCTAATTTCAATTTCTTTTCCAATTCTTCAAAACTACATTTCTCCTATTGAGAGATAACTGCCTTACCTCTATCATTTTTACGCAACTGCGATGATGTTTCTGGTGAATCCATAGGTCTTTCGTGAGATTTTGTTACCTCCTTTATTTCACTTGCTTCTGGCAGCACCTCTTGTATCTCTCTTGAACGCCTAGTCCTAGGTCTTCTTGGCTTAAAAACAAATTCAGAGACCTGATCATCAAATTCAAGCTTTTTAGAGGTTTTGGCCCTTTTGGTTTTGCCTTTACCTGTTTCTATCAAGTCTGCTCGAACTAGAGGAGATTCTTCAATGTCAATTGCTTGAAGCAAATCATTTAGACTTCCTTTTGAAATCGGGGTTGCCTCGGTAACCACTGTCTTGCCCTTTTCTTTAGCTAATTGGTTCCTGGATACTCTTCTTCAGACTGTTTCCCCTGTGAGTTGTTCTTGTACTCGTTCTTTGACCTGACCTTTCTCTTTTTGTGCATGTTGGGGTGTATCTAGGATTACTAGTGTCTTGTGGGCTCCTTTACCTGCTTCCTAGCTTTCAACTTCACGAATCTCTTGGATCTTGTTTATGCACGATGACTAACTGTTGGTGAAGAAATCTTCATAGCCTGAGGACTAAGACTAGTTTCGTCCTTGAAGCCAAACATAAACATGAACATGCACCACTCCCTATCTATTTTCTGAAGCTCATGCAAAATGATCAACTTGACTAAGCTGTGATGAAACAACGAGGTCTCACAGGCTTCCTTCTTCAACTGAACCTTGTCACACATTTTTCGCAAGCTACGAAACAAATAGAAAGGAAAATCAAGAGATATCTTTCCAGTGAAATGAAGCAAAAGCTTGAAGTGATAAGAATACACTTTATGATACCTCCCTTCACAGGTGAAGTATCTCTGTATGCATGTAAGTAAATTGGCATATGAATCTTTGACAAAACTCCTGGGAATTGACTTGTTTAAGTCTGAATCAATGAACTCTGGCTTCAAAAATTCCTTGCATGGAGTCATATCAAACTTGAAATTTTTGAAGCACCTCCCCTGTCCCCTTGGAATTTCAGTGACTACAGATATAACCTCTGGAGAGATGGGTAATTCGAGTAATCCAACTTTCGAATTCAATCCTGTGAAATTTAAAGCGAATTCCCTGGTGACTTGCATATGGCCTCCTTGAAGTTTCTCACAAAATCTCCAACAACCAACTTGTTTGAAGGCTTTTTCAACTTCATTGTTCTTTAGGATAATATCTAAGCCTTCGGATTTGTTCCTCAGACACCTGCATGACCTATGATCTTTCCTTTCTATAGACCCCTCCATGGAATTCCTGCAAAGTGACAATTAAAGAAGCTTGCACCGTCTTAATCTCGAACATTGCCTCACTTGAAATGGATAAGCTACCTCGCTTGATCTTCAAAAGAATTCTAATTTGAACACCTACCAATTTGCTCCTCACGCATGAACTCAAACATAATCATGACTGTGAATACTCAGCTCCTTTTCGAAACTTGCAACCTGTGCATACCAAGACACCTAACGACCCTAATGATGAGGATAAGTGGTTGAATGTGATAGGAAAATTGTATGGGCTGACAACTGATGATGTAAAAAATAACGGATTTTTATAGATTTGACAGCTGGATGAGATTTGCTATGGATCTACACGAATCCCCAATTTTGTAGCGCAGCCAATGCAAATTCTGGGTTTTACGCTACGAAAACTCCTAGACTGGGTTTTGCGCTACGAAAACTTCTCGACAGTTTCGTAGCACATAAGAACCTTAAAACAAATATGATGCATGGAATCTATGTGTGTAGTAGGACCAGTGATGGGCAAGAATGGAGTGTTGACCCTATTCAACCATACCAACAAGACTCTTTTCTAGAACTTAGACACTAAAGAAATCATGGAAAGACTAGACCAAGACTGACATCAATCTTTTGGAATAAACTGATGCTCAGAATTTAGAAATCATTTCTTAAGTGATAACAAACAACACAGGGCCTTGATTCATACACATCATGTCACTTCCACAAGTATGGTTGTCCTAATAATACATCACAAACTTCAAGGGGATCAATGTCACACAATACCTCATTCATGAAGGGTTTGATGTGGTATGGAAGGCGACACTGCTGGCTCACGTGAAGATCCCGTCCTTGGTGAAGCCACCCAATGGTGTATGGTTGTGGATGTGCTATGGTCGATAAGCCCAACCACTTCACGACCTCTGTTGAAATGAGGTTCTTTTGGCTCTCGCTATCGACAATGAACTGTAGCGGGGATCCCTTTACCCACATCTAGGAGTGGAAGAGACGCTCCTCCTCCTCTGGATCTTCGGGTTCCCCCTTTTGGATCTTCGTGGTGGCAATGGTGGCATTGGGCTCTGCATCGATAATCTACTTCGCTTTGTCATTCCCATTGTTGGGTTCTAACTCAGAGTTGGAACATGCATTTGATTCTGAAACCTTTAGCTCAACCACCAGTGACTTCTTGGCCCGACACTCACTTGTGTTGTGAGTGGAGCTCTTATGGAACTCACACCATTTTCTGTCCTTTTTCGGCTTCACGGCGCTATTCTTTGCTTGCAGCTTTGGCGGGTTGTCTTGGGCCACCCTGCCTTGGCTTTGTCCTTTGTTCTGCGGTTTGAGGGCACATTTCCCTTGCTTCAGATTTTTAGATCCAAAGTCTCGCTTCTTCTGTTTAAACTTTTGCTCGACCTTGACGGCATATCGGTATGCTGTGCCGAGCGCGGAGACGTTTAAGAATTCTATTTCTTCTTGGATGTACTTGTGCAGGTAGCCGTGGTGTTTGAGTATCAAATGCTGCTATGAATCCTTGATACCCAACTTGGTGCGAAGGGTATGGAAAATATTGGTAAACTCTGGCACATCTTGGTCCTTTCCCTGCAGCAGCGTGGTCCACTTTATGTATTGATCCTCATAGCTTCCTATAGGGTAGTATTGCTCCTTGATGGCATCCCGAAACGAATTCTAGGTGGGTGCAGCTAAAAATAGTGAGTCGGTACTTTCATCCTTCTACTCGCAGTAGGTTTCCCACTAGTCCTTGACGTGGGGGGCTGCTTTGAGAAGAGAAAAATAATCTTTTCCCGACTGGAAAAATCATGAACAGAAAAATAACCCTCTATTAGATTTAACCATTTGTCAACAGTATTTGTGTTTATCTGACCCTCGAATATGGGGATTTCAAAATTAACTTGTACCTTAAACGGTGTGGCATTTCCAGAGTAGTTGTGGGAAGCCGATGCGTTGCCCCTGGGTAGTCGCTGAAGGATCTGGGAAAATTTGTCCATCATTGCGCTCCTTTGTCACTCGAGGGATTCTTCAAGCAAGATTTTGATAGGATCTCTTGCTCCCTCATCTTTCATTTCATCTGCCATGGGAGGCCGTCGAGTTTTGTGAGGCTGGTCTTGGAAAGGTTTGACTAGTTCAAGCCCTAACTCCTTATATCCCGACCTCGTTGGGGACGTGCACAGAAAAACAGAGAAAAAGCAGACTGCTCTGCTACCACTGATTTAGATTTAAATAGGAACACAACAAATCACAGAGATAACCATAAACACAAAGTTGCAGTGGAAATAATACTTCATTTCATTAATGTAAAATACTGACATATGCTTACAAATAGAAAATGGAAATAAATAGCTAGGGCGATGGTAGCTTATCTTTGAGAAGAGATGTGGTGGCTACATGCCTCTGAACTATGTTAAAATGAGGCTTAAAGGCCTATTTATTGTTGAGAAACACTGGAAAACCCTAAATATCCAAAAACCTAACCCTAGAAGATGAAACGCCAAATTGTGGGCCCCATTTGGGTAAATTGGTACATCAACTTCCCGGGGTCGTAACTTTGGCATATGATCTCCGTTTGACGCATACAATATCTCGTTAGAAAGATCTATCCGAGAACTACAACTTTGGGAAGAGAAACATTAGTCTATGGACCCATGTTGCTCCTAGTTTTCCCAAAAAACGTCGTTTAGGGCCTCAAAACGGCTCTGGAAGTTTAGGACCCGAAAAACTGCTAAAAATAGTAAACTGTGCTACAATTAAGGAAATTGAAAAGCTGAAAGAAACAATGGTGGGGGTCTAAGGGGATTTGGTGGGTGGCAACTAATATCCACCTGGATCAGAGGCTGCCATGTATTCTGCCTCTGTAGTTGATAGTGCCACTACAAATTGTTTCTTACTCATCCAACTGACTGCACCTTCAATGTAGGTTTTAACCCTGTACAAAAATTTCCTACATTCGAATTCTAAAAACACAGAAAATAAACAATGTGAGAGAATAACACATAAAACACATATACACAGAGATTTTCCCCTAGATCCCACAACCGGGACTACCAGCTTGATTTTTCATTATGTTCCTTTCAATGTTATAATACATATTTATACATGCCAAAGCATCCAATACCTTGGACTAAAAACCATCGTGTTCGATACCATGGACTAGAAACCATCACATCCAAAAACATGTGCGAAAATCATGCACAAAAGCATAGGTGGGTCCGCCCATCTTAACATGGGGTCAAAAACCAAAATTTTCTGGGGCGCCGCCCCAGACCCCATAAAGTGGGGTTACGGGTACACCTCAAACCCCCTGTGACCCCCCCTCCTACACAATCGGCACAACAAAGGGGGGCTCCGCCGCCTGTCTAACCCCCCAGTTAACTACATGGGCTAGTCATGGAAAGAATATAACATAACCCAACATTCTCCCACTTGTTGTTTTCTTTCCACAGGGGGCCACAAGAGAGCTTAGTCATTTTTCCAGCCCTGAAATGCCCATTGTCTCTCTACACCAAGAGAACTTCTCAAAGTTCATAGATTTTGTCAATGCATCTACAGTATTGTTCAAAGTGTCCACCTTTACTAGCAACACCTTTTTGTCTTCCATCATATCCCTCACAAAGCGATATTGAACATCAATGTGCTTTGTCTTTGAATGATATGTGGGGTTCTTTGCCAAGAAAATTGCACTTTGGCTATCACCGTCTATCCTTATAGCTCTCTGTACTAACCCCATACTTGAACAAAATCTCTGCAACTAAACTTCTTCCTTGCTTGCATGAGTGGCTGCCATGTATTTTGCCTCTGTAGATGATAGTGCCACTAAAGATTGTTTCTTACTCATCCAACTGATTGCACCTCCAAATAGGTTAAACACATACCCACTTGTAGATCTTCTCTGAGCCAGATCTCCAGCCCAGTTTGCATCAACAAAGCCACGAATATCCAACACTCTGTCCAATCCTGGTCTTCCTTGGTAGCACAAACCATAATCACTAGTGCCACGCAAATACCTGAAAACCCGCTTCACTGCTATCCAATGCTCCTTCCTTGGTTTCAACATAAACATGCCCAATACATCCACTGCATGTGCAATGTCTAGTCTAGTATAGACCATTGTATATATTAGGCTACCGACTGCACTTGCATATGGAACACAGGACATGTCCTCTTCCTCTTCTTGTGTCTTAGGACATTGTTCAGCAGATAACCTCACACCTACAGGAATACGAACCTTCACCGATTTACTATCCTGCATATTAAACCTCTGCAGTATTGTCTCGACATACTTCCTCTAGTTTAACCAGAGGTTCTTCTTTTCTTGATCTCTTTTAATTTCCATGCCCAAAATATAGTTTGCAGCACCAAGATCTTTCATGTCGAATTTGGAGGACAATTAGGTCTTCAAATCCTGGATAATTTCTTTGTCATTTCCAACCAGCAACATATCATCCACATACAAGACCAGATAAATAACATAATCATCAATTAATTTAAAACACACACAGTGATTTTCTTTGCTTCTGGTGAAGCCAAGGCCCCGTATAAATGTATCAAATTTCTGATACCACATCCTTGGTGACTATTTTAACCAATATAGAGACTTCTCTAACTTGCATACTAGTTCTTTTTTACCCTTCACCACAGAGCCTTCAGGTTGCTTCATGCAGATCTCCTCTTCTAGATCCCCATGAAGAAATGTTGTCTTCACATCCATCTGTTCTACCTCAAAATCAGAAGTAGCAGCAACAGATAAAAGTAATCTAATAGAAGTTACCTTGGCAACAGGAGAAAAAATATCACCAAAATAAATTCTTGGCACCTCAGAATAACCTTTTTCTACCAACCAAGCTTTGTATTTCTACACTTTTCCTTCTACATTTGTCTTCTTCTTAAACACCCATTTGCTGCCAATGGGTTTCCTTCCAGCCGGCAACTCCACTAGATCCCAAGCCTCATTTTTGTGCAAAGATGCCATTTCATTAGCCATGACCTCTTTCCAGAGTTTTCCATCCTTTGAATCTATTGCTTCCTTCACAGTTCTGGGATCATCATCCGTAATAGATAAAGCAAAATTTAAACAAAAAGCAGATGGACTATACCTTTCTGGCCGCCTTCTTTCTCAAATTGATCTTCTCACAGCTAGAGTTTGTGGCCCTTCATCTTCTGATTCCTCCTCTGCTGTAGAGTCTGATTCTTCCTCCTTTAGCTCAAACTCTATATTCTCAGGTTCCTTTGGTTGGACTTCATGTTTAATAACATATTTCACCTCTCTAAACACCACACCTCAGTTGTACACAACCTTCCTTGTTACTGGGTTCCAAAGCTTATAACCCTTTAAACCATCCTTATACCCAATAAAGATGTACTTTTCA
>APFE031050835.1:4288-54519 GCA_000404065.3 Pinus taeda | reverse complement strand
AAGAGTTTCCACCTAACATCCAGTGCCTTAATGTGTTTGATGTCTTATGTGTTGCTCATGAGTATTCTTTCTTTCATGTTTTGTTTATGCATATCATACTTGTTGATCATACATGTTTTGTGTAATGCAACCACGTCACAAATAGATAGATCCATGACTTAAAAACTATCCACTTCAAGGGGGAATCCTCCTTCACATTACGTAAATGAACAATTGTTCGATGATACAAATGACAAGACCTCCTTTGTATATATAGGAGTTTAAGTGGTGACAATATAATCAAAGCCTACATAACAATAATAATGTGAGGGCACAACAATAATAATATTGGACTTTTGTGGGGCACAAAAATAAAAATATGGGGGAACATGGGCACAATAATCACAATAATGGGGCAACATAAACAAAAACAACAGGGGACCTACCCCAGTATTATAGGGACCTAAGATGCCCGTCTCCTTCAAAAAAGTTTTTTCCTCAATGTTTGAGTAGTTATGGAAGCTTCTGTATAAAATTATCATCCACCCATGTGGATTCTTCAATAGGTAAGTGCTTCCACTTCATGAGATACTTTTAAATTGATAAATTATGTAGTTGCCAGGTCCTTGTTTCCATCACTGCTTTAGGATAATAGATGATTTTTCCTTATTCACCAAGCTCTAGGAATATTGTTTTAACTGGAAGCTTCCTACTAATAACCTTTTTTATGCATGAAACATAAAAAACTAGGTATACTCAAGAATATGTAGGTAGCTCCAATTTGTATTCCATAATGCCAATATTTTGCAACACCTTGTAAGGACTGTAGTACTTGGGTGATAATTTATTATCCTTCCTGGATTGCTTGAGAGACATTTGTTTATATCGTTGTAGCCATAAAAATACCCAATCACCTCATAAACACTTCTTTCACTGTGATCTTGATTTGTATGTTGTTTCATTGTTTGAACCTTACAATTTTATCTTAAAGGTGATGTGATGGATGGTGGGTGATATCCATAAAGTGCCATAGATGGGGTGATTTTTGCTATAGTATGGAAGGAAGTGTTATAATACCATTCAGCTAGAGGTAACCACTTGACCCATTTTGTTTGTTATCATATACAAAGCAATAAAGATATCCTTCCAAACATTTGTTCACTATCTTAGTTTTCCCATTAGATTGAGGATGATCAAATGACCTATGAGCTAATTGAATAACAAGACAAGAAAATAATTCCATCCAAAAATTTATGGCGAAAATGGGATCTTTGTCACTTACTATAATCTTTGGGTTTCCATGACGTTCTTTAATTATTTCCATAAATGCAGTAGCAACTGTGTTGGCTTTAAAAGGATGAGATAATGCATAGAAGTGTGCATACTCAGTAATTCTATAAAATACCACCACGATGACACTATTTTCTTCAGACTTGGGTAAACCTCTGATAAAATCCATTCAGATCTCCTCCAAACCCTAGCTTGGAATGGATAAAGGTTGTAAAAAACCTGGGGTCTTAATCATGTCAACTTTATTTTGTTAGAAAAACAAAAATTCTACTAGAAACTTCTAAATATTATATCTAAGGCCATCCCAAAAGAATTCCTTCTTGAACCTATGGTAAGTTTTTAAAAATCTTGAGTGACCTCCTAATGGTGATCTGAATTTAAACAGGAACGCAACAAATTACAGATGTAAGCATAAATAAAATGATGTAGCATAAATAACACTTCATTTCATTAATATCAAATACTGAAATACGCTTACAAACAAAATGGAAATAAGACTAGCACGGTGATTGTAGCTTATCTCTGAGAAGAGATGTGGCGGCTACATGCCTCTCAACTGTGTTACAGTGAGGCTCAAAGGAATATTTATTATTTAGAAACAATGGAAAACCCTAATCATCCAAAAACCTAAACCTAGGAGATGAAGCGCCAAACTCTAGCCCCTGTTTGGGTAAATTGGTAGATCAACTTCCCGAGGTCGTAACTTTGGCATACGATCTTCATTTGACATGAATAACACCTCGTTAGAAAGATATATCCAAGGAGTAAAAGCTTCAAGAGGCCAACATCGACAAATATACTATGTTGACCCCAGTTTTCCCAAAAATTGTCGTTTAGGGCCTTAAAACAACTCCAGAAGTTCATGACCCAAAAAATTTCCAAAAATAGTAAATTGCGCTACAAATAAGGAAAATGAAAAATTGAAAGAGAGAGTGGTGGGTGTCCAAGTGGAATAGAAAGGTGTTCACTAACATCCACTTGGATCAGTCCTCCCCCCTTAGGAAGCAATGGTCCCCATTGCATTGAGCGCCTCCACGAGATGCGGAAACTTCTACTGAACTTGGTCCCTCGTGAGCCACTCGCCTCCGTGTAGGAGTTGGATAGCTTTAGCAACCCGATATAGTTCGATCTTCAGTTGGTGAGTGTTCTTGAATTGTGTGCCCATAATATTATTAGTTGTGGCCTATTCCATGCAATATGGGTTTAACTCTGTTGGTGTGATTTGTTCTACAATGTCTGATGTGTCCAGTAATGGTAGGAAGTATGGTCGAAGGCAGTCCACATTGAATAGTGGGTGTAGGACCAGGAACAAGGGAATGTTGAGCTCAAAATCATTATCTCCCACAACCTTGGTAATGGTGTAAGGACCATATGAGAGTGTTTTGAGCTTCCAATGGGGTCTAGTAAGGCATTCTTTCAGTAAATGCAACCAAACTTTGTTTCCCACCTAAAGCTTGTGTGACACCTAATGTTGATCATGTTAATGCTTTTAGTTGGAATTTGACTTCTCTAGGATGTCGTGATCCTGCTGATGGATGTGTTGGATATGTTCAATAAATTTGGTCACTTTATCATCCTCGGATAATACATGCGTGGATTATGTGTGTGTAGTCATGTGCGACATGGCAACATCAATTAGACATAATGGTTGAAATCCTGGACCCAATTGAAAGTGACTGTGACAAATCGAGCTATGGAGAGTGTTATCAATCCTCCAGATCTCCAAGGCTGAGGAAGAGTATAGATGAGGTAACAACAGACCAATATTTTGACTTGGTCGCTAGCCCTACCAAGCAAGAGAGGGTTCTCTCCAAAGGATCACAGCCATGAGGGCTGGATGTATTAGGGTTTTAGGCTAGATATAGTAGCTCAGGGTTTCGATTTCATTTGATTGGGGTAGTCACTGGATGAGTGAATTAGGTCAGAGAGTGAAATAAGTTAACGCAAAAGAAAATCAAAATTGCGGACATCTGATGGGGAAGGTAGGAAAGTACTTTAACACTTTGTAGTATATTGATGAAATTGTTTAGACTGATGAAGTGATGAAAAGATCATGGAAATCCTGAATTTTTTTTAAACTAAAGAAATGAAAAAAATTATGATGATTTTCCCAAAACAGAGCATAGAGTATGTATTCTTCTTATCACATTGTGAAAACAAAACATATTTAGAAATGAAATGGATCATGGAATATACAAAAAATTCACACACATGTAATTAAAGAAGAAACAATGTCAAAATACCATAACACAGGAATCCCATCAAAATAGTTGCAACTCATCCAATATATTCCATGTCAAAGTCTGAAACACTAGTACAACATCAAATGGGGTCCAACATATAGAATGACTAAAAAAGTACATGATATAGGCCTCAAACAAACTCCTCCCATCAATTACATTGGTAAAAACATGATTTGTCAAGGTGAAACTGTCAAAACTGAGAAAAATTACAAAATGAAGAAACTTAGAAAATTTGTGTCAAAAGCACAGTGCCACTATCCTAATCACAACTCCAACATTAGCTCCACCTTTGAGGGGGTTCGTGGTGTCCAAATTTACCCTAGGATAGCTCATTGTAAAGCTTGTCCTATCTAGTTTCCCAATCTGTATTTAGTTTCCAAAATAGTAAAGTTTTGACCCTCCCAAATTTGATTCGCCAAAGACTGGTCAAAAGCGCAGTGCCAGCCTCCAAAAGAGGGCAGAAACATGATTTTTTTTAGGATTTTTTGGACCTTTTGACTGTTTAGTTTAACCAAAAAATATTGGAAAAGTGGGTTTCCTGATTGTATTTTTCCTTTTGAATCCAATTGTGGTGACCATTTTTCATTTGGAGGGCTCTAGGAAAAGTATGGTAGTGTCACTAGTGCAAAAAATTGCCAAAAATGCAAAAAACTCCAATATTTTCCAAAATTGCTAAAAATTCTTCAAAATTTGATCTATGGAAGGACGATGAGGTGTGTTAGTCCATGCGTGATACCTTATCAAGGATTTAAATATTAGCTTCCTCCCTTTTCTTGGCTAGGGTTTCAAGTCTTGTTTTGACCTTTTGGAGCTTGGATCTTGCAATTTGATTTTTTTTGAAGTAATGTTTGGCCATGTTTCTTTGTAATTCATTTTCCCTCTTTGACTTCTTCAAGAGCTTCTCAAGATGCTAATTTACCCCTTCAAACCAATATTCCTGGTCCTTATTCATCACGATGGCAAAGTGTTCATTCAAAGTGAGCTCATTAGCATGTTCAGTCTCTTTTTGCCTCTCTACTTCTAGATCTCTTTTCAGCCCTCTAACCCTGGGCCTCTGTCTTAGAATTTGGTTTTCTTCCTCATTAGAATAACCATAATTCCCACATGATTCATCAAGCATGACCCTGCTTTATTAGCTTTTCTTTGATCCTTAATGAGTTTCACCTCATTGATCAGATTTTTGGTTTTTAGCTCCTTGTTTTCCTTCTCAAGGAAAGAAATGACAAACTTAGATCTCTCTAAGTTAGTTTGAAGCTCTCTAATTTGGACATCCTTGTCCTTGATGACTATGCTAAAATCCGCATAGTCATCATGCTCACTTGGATAAATAACCTTAAAATCTTATTCAATCTCATGGAGGTCCTCCTACTGCTGCTAGATTTCTACCTCTATCATCTTTTCTTTACCTTTATGTACCTAGTTTGTCAATGAAGAAGGAAAGGTCCCTTCCAAAATTTGTTGGGACAACACCTACCTATGGCCTCTCTAATAAGTATGTGCCATTGTGCTCACATTTGTGCTTTTAGGCCTGATGACCTCAGCTCTCTTAGGTGACCCTTCATGATCAGGAAATGGTGATGATGGTGGTGATGCTAAGGGTGGTTGATTAGATGGAGGAATAGATGTGGTGGGTTGAGATGGAGGAGGTATGGCTTCAGCATGATGATCAGTGGGATGAGATGAAGAAGGGATACCTTCAGTATGTGGAGGTTGTGGAGTAGTGAAAATATCATTGGCAATGAAATTGTCCCGTGAAATATGCAACTGGTCAAGGTGATGAAGGACAATGATCTTGATCAATGAGTGATGGAAAAGATTATTTATCTGGTCATCATAATCTCTCTTCTGCATAATGGAGGCCATTTTTTCTACGGTTCTGAATAGATAGTATGCAATTTTGAGGAATTTGACCCTTGTGAAGTGCATAAGAAGTCTAATATGGTATGTGTAGAGCCTAGAGAACCTTCCTTCATAAGAGAAGTACTCCATGATGATTTTCATCATGGGGGCACACCTGTTAAGAAGGTAGCTGAAAGGGAACACCCTCCTCCTCTCCTTTTTGTACAGTGTTTTGATGAAATGGTTCATATTACTGATCCACGAAAACTTTTGATTTAAAACACCTCTCACCCATGTTTGGAATCCCTATGGCAACAATGATGATGGAAGTAGACAAAGTGAAGGTCACTCTTGATAGGGTCACCTGATTATCTTTAGGGTTTGATGCAAAAATTATGGTTAAAACAGGGTGATGTTGACCTTTTTCAATCATTTTTCAAAAATGGAAGTAACCTATATACTAAAAACATGAGACTGCCATTGCTGAAGCCATGTGTTCATTTGTGTTAGTGGGCTCCAGCCTTACGATTTTGCCTCCTTTGTGTGGCCTCCTCTATTCTTTGCTCTCTTCTACTTGCCTATCCTCCTTGTCTTGTGTATCTTCCTCTTCCACATAGTCTCTGTCTTCCTCGATAGTGTTTGGTTAAGAGACCCTACAGATAAGGTAGGTGCGAATGGGAAGTGGAAATAGGTCTAGGGAATAGGGATAGGGCTATAATAATTTGGGGACATGAGGGGAAGGATTGTGGAGCCGTGAGAGGTGATAGGTGGTGAAATGTCAAGGGATTTGGGAATGATGATTAAATTATAGGTTTATGGTAGAGGTTGCCTAGGAATTTTGGAAACAAAGGTCTTAAGGTTTTATGGTAAAAGTGCTTAGGGACTAGCAAATGATAGTGTAAGGGTAGGGATGGGTTTAATAGTGATGTAGGAAGGTGTTGTAGGGTCTATGGGTAGCGAATTTGGGATAGGGATTAATTTAGGGTTTTATCACTTGCCCAAGGGCCAATTTTTCTTAGGAATAAAAACACTAAAAACAAATGTTGTTTAGGAGTACAAATAGGTGGAAAATAGGGTCACTTACTTGGTAGAAGAGGAAAAAATTCCTTGTTGAAATTTTGACAGCATTTGGAGGCATTTTGGTGATCTAGGGGCTCACTGGGAAAAAGCACAGTGCACTGGGCAAAAGCACAATGCCTTACCCAGAAGCACAACACCCACAACCCTAAGCATAGTACCTTCCTCCTAAGCACATCGCCAACATAATTTTTTCCTTTGAACTTGAAAAATCAACTTTTTAACCAAGAGAGTGTGAGATTGACCTTTGGGAGTGAAAATGAATTTGTTTTTGATGTCTTGGTGGCCTTTATACTTCATGAAATTGACGATTTGGGCCTTGGGACCTATTTTCTTCCTTTTGTCATTCACTTTACTCTTAGAAAGTATACCTTTACACTTGACTTTTTCTTTCACAAATTTATCACTTGATATACATTGAGAACCATTTGACCTTTGACTTTGGGTCCTTTGGAATTTTGGAAATGAGTTGATAGCTTGGGACAAGTTATTACATATAATGACATAAAATTACATAAATACAAAAAAATAGGATTACATCTCTATTTTTGGAATAAAATTACAAACTAGAATGAGATTCTTACTTGAAATCAAAATTAGAACTTTGGAAACCATGGTTACATGCTCGCAAATCCTCTTTAATTGGAAAAGGGATATTATTTTGTTCACTTTCATACTTTTGTTGGCCTTATGTAGTGAAATGGTGTTTTATTGTACCTTGGAAAAATGAAATCTAAAGACCTAATGGGACCTTTAATGAGTAGACTCAAGGTGGACTTCACTGACATAAAACATGATGAAATGATACTTTATAGTCAATGTAAGCTCAGTAAGACACATGAAGGTGGGCCAACACATATTCATTTTTTGAGAGAGAGTAGCGATTTTGACATAAGGCTACCATCAGTGAGTAAAATTTTAAATGAGGACCTAGGTGGAATGAAAATTTTTTCAAAATGGGACCCTACTATGACATAAAAGAGGATTTTTGATCTCTAATGGAAGTATGCAAATACTGACTCTAACATCGGCCTAATTTGGGGACAACAACTCCTTGAAGGTGTCAATAACACTGTAGACGAAGTGCCTAGACATGTGGGCAAATATGGTTAAAAACATATATTGAAATGCATGACTAAATTCTGACAACTTGAATAACACAATCTAACTAAAAACTAACTTTCTTACCTGACGACTGAACATTAAAAATGGTAGAAAATCAGTGAATTTCCATGGGCTTCACTTCGAGCTCCGAACTCCAGTGGTTCTCTACTTCACAGTTGCAGAAATTTAAATTGTTATGTACAATGAAACTGGGACAATTCATAAAAGATATTGCTTAAGGAGCCTACCATTGACTGGTCCTCCTATGCATGGTTCTCCTTTCATCTCATCTAGCAAGAACACATTTTTTCCTTGGAAATATGAAATCTGATAAGGGCCTTTCCACAAACTTTCAAATTTTCCATGCTTACCCTTGTATTCATTTCCGGCATCCCAACGAAGCACCACATCTCCAATTTTGAAATCATCCTCCTTTGATTTTAGGTCATAGATTTTCTTTATCCTCTCATGGAGCTTAGAGGTGTTCTCAAATACCTCATCCCATGTCTATTGTAGGTGAATCATTTGATTGCTCTGGTGTTGAATATCATCCTATTCACTCCTCGCTTCTTGTAACAATTTCATGACCGAGACTGCTAATTATGAAGGAAAAAAGGTATCTACTCCATACACAATCTGAAAAGGAGAAAGTCGAAGGGATTTGTGACTACTCACCCGATCTGCCCACGATGCATTAATTAGCTTTTTGTGCCAATTCGTTTTGTTGGCGTCCAACATTTTATTAATGATGTCGATTAAGGATTTATTAGAGGACTCCACTAGACCATTTCCTTGTGGATAGTATGTTGTAGAATTCCCCAACTTAATGTTGTAATTGTCACAAAACACAACCATATTTTTAGACTTGAATGTTGTCGCATTTTCTATGATGATCTTATTAAGACAACCAAAACAGGACAAGATATTAGTTTCTAAAAACTAAATGATATATGAATCTGTTGCTTGCCTAGTTGGAATCACTTTGATCCATTTAGTAAAGCAGTCTATAGCTGTCAATATCCACTTGTGTTGTGCAGATGATGATGGATTAATCTCGCCTATGAAAACTAGGCCACACTACTGAAAAGGGGCATGAACTAATATATGTTGTAGAGGCAAAGGAAGAAGTTCTTTACGTTGGAAAAATTGGCATTCATGACAATTCATCACTACCTTATAGATATTTGTAGAAAGTGTAGGCCAATAGTAACCCGCTCTCAGTACTTTGTTGGTCGTGGTCTTCTAGTACAAGTGGCCCCCACAATTTCCTTTGTGGAAGTCATTTATTACT
The DNA here is from genome assembly GCA_000404065.3 of Pinus taeda. NCBI lineage: Eukaryota > Viridiplantae > Streptophyta > Pinopsida > Pinales > Pinaceae > Pinus > Pinus taeda. The sequence continues at coordinate 45,696 of APFE031050835.1, read as the reverse complement.
TATTTAGACTCGTCTTCAGTTAAACAATTTAGCAACACACCGCCAGGATCTTTCCAATAAAATACGTTGTCCACAATGCAATATTTAGAAGCCTTTGGCTTCAATGACCTACTCTTAGCTTTAGACATGCCTAGAGGGAGATTTAGATGCTACAAAACATAAATTATATAAGAATATCATGGATATGATATGAAGATATCAGATACCTGAATGATATCTACTTCTTCTTGATTATCGAACAATGCTACTAAAAGGTTGACATCTAGAGCATGGATATTTGACTCAGGCATGAGTTTGGCTAAGCCTTCACCCTTGATTAGCTTTGTAGCCTTGATCTCAAGATCATATTCTAATAATTTTTTTATCCATATGCCTCTTCTACCTTTCGAGTCATTCTTCATAAGAACTTCTTTTACCATTTCATTAGGCACATAAGCAAGAGTATGCAAAAGTAAAATGTAAACTCTGAAATCTGTCACTGCTTTACAAAAGCCAAGGCCTGATTCTCAGTGATGCTGTACTTAAGGGCTGCATCCCTGATGTTGCGACTGAAAAATTATATTGGAAACGCGGTTGTATCCCTTTTCTTCATTAATACTGCTGCCATGGTATGCTCAGAAGAATAAGAGAATATAATAAAATAATTGGAGTAATTGGAACTGATTAAAATAGGGGCAATGGTTAAGACAAGCTTTACTACATGAAAGGACTCGTGGGATTCTTCGGAAAACTTTACATCATTATCCTTTTTCAACATATTGGTCATTTCTCTAAGATTTTCATCCAAATCAGGAAGAAATATGCATAAGAAATTCATCTTACCATTGAATCCTTGGATTTCTTTCTTGCTACGAGGGAAACCATTTTTCTGAATAGCTTCTAGCCCTAAAGGGTCTATCTGAATTCCGTCCTTTGACACGATGTGGCCGATAATTTTTCCTTCCTCCATAGCAAAGAAAATTTTCTTTGGATTGAGAGAGATTCTAAAATTTCTACATCTCTGAAAAATAACCCTTAAATGATGCAAATGTTCATCATCAGAATGTGAAAGTACCATTACATCATATAAATATGTAACGAAGAAAACATATTTTTCATTGGAAAAGGTTATGTCCATGGCATGTTGAAAAGTCGCCCCTGTATTTTTGAGACCAAATGGCATTTTTGCATATTTAAATGTGCCACAAGGTGTGGTGAACACTGTCTTGTCCTGATCTTCCTCGTGCACTAAAATCTGATTGTAACCGAAATAACCATCTAGTAGTAACATATGGGAACCACCAACAACTCTCTGAAGGATATGGTCCATTTTGGGAAGTGGATAATTGTCTTTTAGAGATACTTCATTTATGTTTTTGAAGTCTACACAGAGCCTAATTTCTCTGGTCTTCTTTCTCGTCGAGACTAGATTTGATATCCAATCAGAAAATCTGATGGGAACAATGATGCTCGCCTTGAAAAGTCTGTTAATTTATTTCTCTATGAATGGCAACAACCTTGGGTTAATCCTTCTTAGCTTTTCTCTAAAGGGCTTTTGATCCGATTTAATTGGGATGGTATGCTAAATTATTTTCTTGTCATACTCCTTTAAATCTACATAATCGCATGTGAAAACATCAGAAAATTCAAAAAATAAATGAATGTATTTCTCTTTTACCTCGGGAGATAATATTTTGGGCAACTTGATCATTTTTGGTTTGTTTGTTGTTCCAATGCTCACGTCTTCGAAATCTTTCTCTGTGGGAACTAATTTAGGCTTCCTTCCTACATAATCCTGATCAAACAAGTCTTCCAAAGGTAGAAGACCTTTCCAAATGTTGTTGTCCTTCAACTGTAGTATATCAACTTGGGTTGCATCAATGACTTGATCGTCCTTGTCATAAACTTCATCCGTGGAACAATTCTCAAACTGTCCTTCACTCTGGAGAAATTTATTTACCTGCTTATCATCCCAGAATAATTTCCAATATCGCAAGTTGTCAGGAATGGAGTGGCAATGCTTTACATGAATCTCAAATTTCTTGTTCGAAAAAATCAGGATTTTGAAATTGCTTGAATTTGTAGCTAATGAATCCGCCATAAGATTCTGAATCCTTGGTACAACTAATAGTGTATATTCAGGAAACATCCTCAAAATATATGAAACAAAATTTCTATATTGTCTCATTCGCAGATGGTGAGATCAATGTTCACCTTTAATTTGCTTTGATCACAATTTCTGAATCACCATACATAAATATTCTTTATGCACCCAATCTTTTCAAGATTTTTTGTCCTGTGATGACCACTTCATACTCTGCCTCATTGTTAGTGCAATCAAAATCTATCTTATATGAGCATAGTCTAACATTCTGAGGGATTTCACCTTGCTGATGATGCGAACTTCAGATCCAAATGCCAATGCTTGCTCCATCTTTCCCAAGAGCACCCTCAAAGTCCATGGTCCAAATCCGATGCTCCTCTTCCAAGGGCTGTAAATATTGTTTCTGCTTTGCGTCAACTTTCTAAACTTTGTTTTCATGGCTTTATAAATTCTCCATTACCTTCTCTTACAACTATTATGAGCCTTTCTTTGCGTTATCAGATGGCTATTCAGATGAGCATGGAAACTTTTCTATTTCTTCATCTAATACTATCCTTATACAATTGGAAATCTTTGGTACATATTTTATTTCCACAAGTTGACTAACTACATCATTCAATCCACTATCATTATATAACATAAATGATTCTAAATCTGTATCTACAAAATTTATAGGATGATTATTGGGCTTCTCCTTGCTAGTTATCATGAATTTCATTTTGGTTTCTTGGTACAATTTCCTCAATTGCCTAAAAACCAGAATAGTGGCATAAGATAAGTCTAACTATAGTGTGCCTCTTAGTTCACTCCCTAGGACCTTGACAATAACACACCAAACTGTGGTGGTATATCAGCTACCACCACATCCATTATGACATTCTTTGTTGGGATTTGGTCAAGGGATACTACTAAATATTTATTTACCAAGACAACAGACCCTAACATAATAAAAAGAATACAAGTCATGGTATTCGCGACTTATATCTAGACCCAAAATTTTCCATGATGGCCTTGGGCATTAAATTATGGGAGGCTCTAGAGTCAAACATTGAGTTATGAAGAATTTACTGATAGATTCTTAAACTGAGGTAAAATGGACGAACCTCACTATCTTTTGACTTACCATCTATGGCTGGACTGAAAATCAGCTCAGGCTTGTAATCTTCAACATTAACCATGTTAGACATAGGGTCAAATTTCAAAATTTTAACTATATCAGACTTGTAATGGCTATTTTTGACAAGTTCAATAAGAGCGATTGACACTTTCAACTTTGAAATTTCAGTTTCTAAATTGAATGAGCTAGATTTATCTACCACTTTTTGGATGATGTCTCTTTTCTCGAAAAAATATTTTGATGTATAATCTTTCTTCTGACTATCATGTTCATCTCTTGGGTTTCTTGTAGACAGATGATTTACTTCATTTTGGTTCGATGTTGTTAGTTCATTGCCTTTACTTTTAATACCTTGAGGAATTGTCCTCGGTTGGGTATCCTTCTGTTGCGATGTCCTTTTCTGAATGGGAGTGATCGGGAAATCTCTATTTCTCAATTAATATTGCTTCTGATGACAACTGAGTGAATTCAAGTATCCTCTTTGATAATCATCTGATTGGGTTTCCAATGCATGTTCATTTGCTAGTATGTAGTATTCATCTTTAGGTTCCTTCATCTTCTCAACATACTTCTCATTTTCAGTCAAGAAAATGTGATGGTAATCTTCCCTAAATAAGTTATTTTCTTGACAATCGGGTCTATTTCATCCTTGGATTCTCCTTAACCATAATTACGCTACAAGGGTGTCTGAATTTGCTACTAAGATTTTGATGCCTTAGGAGATTTTTGTTGTCTTTGTTTTATCCTGTACTGAGGTTGTTGCTGGTTTCTGAAATTTAGATTCCTGACTTGTGGCTCCTACTGTCTATCCGAATTTATCATTTGGTCAACCATCCTCTCCATGGTTCTAATCAAGGCATCTAGTTTGAGATTGGTGGAACACGAGTGTTCTTCTTTGATTGTTACTTTCTTCTATGGTTTCTCATGTTTCAACTAAGACTTTTTGATCATCAAGTTTGCTTCCACACTCTCCATTATTTATGATTTCTTCCAGAGTGGCAGGATCTCTTTCCCTTAGTTGACAAGCCATCTCCAGATCAAAAGCATCCGGATAATGTTGAAGTGCCAAATCAGGTGGAGGTTTCATGTTATCTGGAATGGAATTGTAGATTTGATTCAACCTTACAATAAACTCCTAAACCATCTCATTAGGATTCCTTTTCAATGTATTTTATTCCACCAAGATCTGTAATGGATTCTTTTTTTCCCACCAGCTGGCTAATAACAACTCATTTAACCTTTGAGGAGTATCAATAGAGCCAGCTACCAAACCATAAAACCAATTTTTGAAACCTCTAGAAAAAAATTGAGCCATTAGTCTCATTTTGGAATCATCATCATCAAACTCCTCTAAATCAATGAAATCAACCATCTTGTCAATATGTTGTTGTGTTGTGACTCCCAGGATGCCATCAAAAAGAGGAAGTCTCTGGCCATAGGTCTAAGGTAAAGTTTCCAACTGACCAGATAATTTTAAGGGAGCAAATCTCACCATGACTACTGGGGGAGGTTATACAGGGATTACAATGGGTTTAGCTGGTTGGGATTAATATGAAGGTGCAAATATGGTTGTTTTTGGAGGTGCAATAGAGGGTATGGAAAGAGGTAAGCTTCCAAATTAATAATGGATATAGGATTTTTCTGTAGTAATTTGTAATTGATCGACTAGGCTTTGAAGTTTATCAAAATTACACCAAACCTCATGCTCAAGTTTTGAAGACTCTAATGTAGCAGAAGGTAGATTAAACAAATATTTTGAAGTGGGTAAGTATGAATCAAAATTTATGGGATAAAAAACGTCCTTTGTAAGACAGGACTTAGACTTCGAACGAAATATGGAAAGCTCAAATGTAATATCAAAAGGAATATCATCAATACTCAGTATTTGATCTGGCAAGGAAGTGGTCCTTTCCAACTTTGTGCTTTCAGTCTTACGGAAAGGGACTTGAGGTTTTCTTAACAATCTTTCAGGATCACCAACAGGAGAAGGAGGGTTTGGGTCATGGTTTGACCTAGTATATCCTTTTGGAGCTAGAATATTAACAGGGTTAAAGACTATGTAAGGTAAAAGAATTCATACTTGAGGGAAACAAAGAATTATCGAATCTTCACCACCACATAATTTCTTTCAACAAAAATTTTAACAAGTAACGATCAAGAGCTTACCAATGGAATGAGGTTTTAATTGAACTTGTCATTTATAGACTTCTTTTCTTTTTGAGCAAGCTCCAAATATATTCGACTGGATCAGCTAGATCAAGATGTGGAACTGGATCTTATTTGTCTCCTTGAAGACAACTCTACAATATTGACACTGCAATTATGGAATCAACCTTTTTGAAACTTAGTCCCATCATCCAATGGACCAAATTCCAATGAAAACTTGTCATACACCTAGGGTAAATGAATCTTTCATTCCTCGAGAATGGCACCAGTATGTTACCACTCCTTTGGATCTCGAAGGCTAAGGAAGAGCCCAACACAGGTAACCACAAACCAATCTTTTGACTTGGTAGCTAGCCCTACCAAGCCAAAGGGGGATCTCTCAAAACCATCATAGCCATGAGGGCTAGATTTATTAGGTTTTTAGGCTATATATTGTAGCTCTGGGTTTTGATTTGATTTGATTGGGGTAGTCACTGGATGAGTGAATTAGATCAAAGAGTGAAATAGGTCAAGCAAAAATAAAATCAGAACTGCTGACATCTGATGGGGCAAGGTAGGGAAGGACTTTAACACTTTGTAGCATATTGATGAAATGGTTTAGATAGACGAGGTACTAAAAAGAGCATGGAAATCATGAATTATTTTTAAACTGAAGAAATGAAACAAATTATGATGATTTTCCCAAAATAGAGCATAGAAGATGTATTCTACTTATTACACTTTTAAAATCAAACATATTTAGAAGTGAAATGGATCATGTAAGATACACAACATTCACACACATGCAACTAAAGAAGAAATAATGTCAAAATACCATGCCATAGGAATCCCACCAAAATAGCTACAAATCATCCAATATATTCCATGCCAAAGTCTAAAACATTAGTATAATGTCCAATGGAGTCAAACCTATAGAATGACTAAAAAAGTACATGATATAGGCCTCAAACAAACTCCTCCTAGCCTCAGGAGTTGAATCAATGAGAGGATGAGTTCCTCCAAAAAATAAACTAATAGCTACCGTGTAGGGTTGTCAAAGTGACTCATCCCTCACATTTTCGAAACTGATTCATTACATCACAAAAAGAGTTTTCACCTATGTTATTTACCCTAGCTAAGAGTAAAAACATAATTATGACCTTTAGTTCCATCATTCGTAAAAATATGATTTTTCAAGGTGAAATTGTCAAAAGTGAGAAAATTTACAAAATGAAGAAACAAAAAATCTGTGTCGAAAGCACAACGCCACTATCCTAAGCGCAATGCCAATTTCAGCTCCACTTTTGAAGGGGTTACCAGTGTCCAAATTAAGCCCAGGATAGATCATTGGAAATCCTATCCTTTCTATTTTCCAAATCTACCTTTAGTCCAAAATAGCCAAGTTTTGACCCTCCAAATGTTGATTCTCCCAAGATTGGTCAAAAGCACAGTGCCAACCTCCAAAACAGGGAAAAAACATGATTTTTCATTTTTTTGACCTTTTGACTACCTAGTTGACCCAAAAAATGTTAGAAAAGTGGCCTTCCTGATTGTATTTGGTCTTCTAAATCCAATGGTGGTGACCATTTTGTATTTTGAGGCCTCTAGGAAAATTTCAACACCCTTTTGGCAGTGTCACTCCTGCAAAAAATACGAAAAATGCGAAAAATTCCTAAATTTCCCAAAATTGCTCAAAATTCTACAAAATTTTATTTGTTAAAGGTTGATGAGGTGTGTTAGGCCATGAATGATGCCTCATAAATGATTTCAATCTTGCCTTCCTCCTTATTCTTTGCTTAGGTTTCAAGTCTTGTTTTGACCTTTTGGAGCTTCAATCTTGCAATTTGAATTTTCTTGAAGTAATGTTTGGCCATCTTTCTTTGTAAGTCATTGTCCATCTTTGACTTATTTAATAGCTTGTCAAGATGCTAATTTTCCACTTCAAACCAATACTCCCATTCCTTATTCATCATGATGGAAAATAGTTCATTCAAAGTGAGCTCATTTGCAAGTTCAACCTATTTTTTGCTCTCTAGTTCTAAAGCTCTTTTCAACCCTCTATTCTTGGGCTTTTATCTTGGAATTTGGTATTCTTCCTCATTAGAATCTCCATACTTCCCATATGCTCCATCAAGCATGACCTTTTAATTATTAGCTTCTCTTTGAGCATTGATGAGTTTCACCTCATTGATCATATTTTTGGTCTTTAGCTCTTTGTTTTCCTGCTCAAGAAAAAAATGACAAACTTAGCTCTCTCTAAGTTAGTATGAAGTTCTCTAATTTGAGCATCCTTCTCCTTGATGACTATGCTAAAATACTCATAGTCATCATGCTAACTTGGATCAATAAGATCAAAACCCTATTCTATCTCATGTAGGTCCTCCTGCTCCTGCTGGTTCTTTACCTCTATCATTTTTTCTTTACCTTCATGTGCCTGCTTTGTTGATGAAGAAGGAAAGGCCGCTCCCACAATTTGTGGAGAAAACACCTGCCTAAGGCCTCTTTGATAAGTATGTTTCAATGTGCTCACATATGTGCTCTTAGGCCTGATGACCTCAGCTCTACTAGGTGACCCTACATGATCATGAAATGGTGATGATGGCTATGATGCTGAGGGTGGCTAATTAGATGGACGAATAAATGTTGTGGGCTGAGATGGAGGAGGTATGGATTCATCATTATGGTCAATGAGATGAGATGAAGAAGGGTTACCTTTAGCATGTGGAGCTTGTGGAGTAGTGAAAATATCGTTAGCAATGAAATTGTCCCATGAAATATGCAACTAGTCAGGGTGATGAAGGACAATGATCTTGATCAATGAGTGATGGAAATGGCTATTCATATGGTGGTCATAATCTCTCTTCTGCATAATGGATGCCATTTTGTCTATGGTTTTGAATAAATAGTATGTGATTTTGAGGAAATTGACCCTTGTGAAGTGCATAAGCAATCTAATATGGTAGGTGTAGAGCTTAGAGAACCTTTCTTCACAATAAAAGTACTTCATGATGATTTTCATCATGGAGGCATACCTATTAAGAAGGTAGCTTAAAGGGCACAAAATCCTACTCTCATGTCTGTACAATGGTTTGATGAATGGTTTCTATATATTGATCCTCCAAATCTTTTGATTTAAACCACTTCTCACCCATGTTTGGAATCCCTGTGGTAGGAGTGATGATGGAAGTAGACAAAGTGAAGGTCACTCCTATTAAGTTCTCTTGATTATCATTAAGGTTTTATGCAAAAATTTTGGTCAAAACAGGGTGATGCTGATCTCTTTCAATCGTTTTGCAAAAATGAAGGCAACCTACATACTGAAAACATGAGACTACCATTGGTGAAGCCATGAGTTCATTTGTGTTAGTGGGCTCCAACCTTAGGATTATTCCTCCTTTGTGTGGCCTCCTTTGCTCTCTATCCTCTTCTACTTCCCTATCCTCCTCTTCTTATGTATCCTCCTCTTCCACATAGTCTTTATCTTCCTCCATATTGTTTGGTTAAGAGACTCTACAGATAAGGTAGGTGGGAATGGGAAGTGGAAATAGGTCTAGGGAATAGGGATAAGGCTATAAAAATTTGGGGAGATGAGGGGAGAGATTATGGAGCTATGGGGGGTGATAGGAGGTTAAAATGTCAAGGGAGTTAGGAATGATAATAAATTACAGGTTTATGGTAGAGGCTACCTAGGAATTTTGGAACCTAGGTTTTAGGGTTTTATGGGAAAAGTGTTCAGAGACTAGGAAATGATAGTGTAAGGGTAGGGATGGGTTTAATAGTGATGTAGGAAGGTGTTGTAGGGTCTACTGCTAGTAAATTTGAGATAGGGATGAATTTAGGGTTTTATCACTTGCCCAAGGGCCAATTTTTCTTAGGAATCAAAGAATAAAAAAAAAATGTTGTTTAGGAGTACAGATAGGTGGAAAATAGGGTCACTTACTTGGTAGAACAGTAAACAAGGACTTGTTGAAATTTTCAGAGCATTTGGAGGCATTTTGGTGCTTTGGGGGCTCGCTAGGCAAAATTGCAGCGCACTGGGAAAGAGCACAACCCACTGGGAAAAGGCGTAGTGCCTTATCTAGAAGCACAGTGCTTCTGTTAAGAAAAGCATCATCGACAACTCTAAGTGCAACACCTCCCTTCTAAGGGCAGAACCTTCCTCCTAAGCCAAGTGCTAGGAGAATTTCTTCCTTTGAACCTACAAAATTGACTTTTGAATGAGGAGAGTGTGAGCTCAACCTTTGAGAGTGAAAATGAATTTGTTTTTGATGTCTTGGTGGCCTTTATACTTCACAAAATTTACGATTTGTGCCTTGGGACCCACTTTCTTCCTTTTTTCATTCACTTTACTCTTGGAAACTATACCTTTAAACTTGACTTTTTGTTTGACAAACTGATCACTTGATATACATTGAGAATACTTTTACCTTTGAATTTTGGTCCTTTGGTGTTTTGGGACTGAGTTAACAACTTGGGAAAAGTAACTTATTACATATAATGACATAAAATTACATAAATATAAAAAATAGGATTACATCTCTATTTTCGAAATAAAATTATAAACTGGAATGAAATTCTTATTTGAAATTAAAATTATAACTTTGGAAACCATGGTTACATGCTTGCAAATCCTCTTTAACTGAAAAAGGGATATTATTTTCTTAACTCTCACACTTTTTCTAGCCATATGCAGTGAAATGGTGCTTTATTGGACCTTGGAAATATGAAACCTAAAGACCTAATGGGACCTTCAATGAGCAAACTCGAGGTGGACTTGACTAACACAAAACATGATGAAATGATCCTTTATAGTCAATGTATGCTCAGTAAGACACATGAAGGTGGGCCATAAAATATTGATTTTTTGAGACAGAGTAGGGCTTTTGACATAGGGCTACCATCAGTGAGTATATTTTTAAATGGGGACCTATGTGGAATGGAAAAAATCTCAGGACGGGACCCTAATATGATATAAATATGTATTTTGATCGTTGATGGTAGTATCCAAATACTAACTCTAACATAAAGCTCTATTATAACTGTGTTACACATATGGAAGAGTCTCATCCCAGTTTTGAGGATGCTTGGTGTTGTGCATGCAGACTATGTGAACTATCATCCTATTGATGACCTCCATCTGGCCATCAATCTGGGGATGAAATGCAATTGACTTGGTGAGATTGGTGTCCAATAGTGTCCATAGGCTTAATCAGAATGTGATCAAGAACCTATTGTCACGATCTAATATAATGGTCTGTGGGATCCCACAACATACCCATACGCGTTCAAAGAATAGTTTGGCAGTATCCTCTATAATGATACTCTTCTCGCAGGCTGCAAATATAGCCATCTTAGAAAATCTTTCCATGGCCGCAAATACATAATCATTACCATGTTTTGTAGAAGGGAGGCCAAACATATAGTCCATGGAGTTGGATTCCCATGGTTGGTTAGGAGTAGGCAAAGGAGTGTATAGGCCTTGCTTCTTTATGGATGGCTTGGCAATGGCACAAGCAGTGCAAGATTTGATATATTTCCCAACATTCGGTTATAGTTTGGGCCAATAGAAGTACTTTTTTAGTACAACAAACATTTTCTCCACCCCAAAGTGTCTTACGATCCTACTTTAGTGCACTTCCCAAATCAGTTTGTCATGCTCTATTGAAGGAACACAAATGTGGCCCAAGTATGATAATAATGCATCATCAAGTTGGAAATTAGGAACTTGCTTCCCATATACTAGCATATGTTATGTGGAGGAAAACTCTGGATCATTTTTGTATAACTGCAACCATCTAGAGGTATCGTGACTAGAAGAGTTGAGAACAGTTGTCAATGCTACAAATGGAGGACGGATGAGGCAGTCTGCAACATGATTGGTGCTTCCCTTTTTGTATTTAATGTTGAGGATGAATTATTGCACATATGTAGACCACTTTTGATGGATATCATTCTACAACTTCCCCTGTGCCTCTATAAACTAAATAGGTTAGTGATCAATGTGGATGACTATATCTTTCCCCAGATTGTAGTGCTTCCACTATCAATGAGCCTGTAAAATGGAATACATTTATTTATCATAGGTGGTGTAGTTTTGAATTGTATCAAGAAGTGTCTCACTATGATAGGTGACTGGATGCCCATGCTAGGTAAGGGCTACACCAATAGCATAGTTTGAGGTGTCTCTCTCGATTGAAAATGGCTTATGCAAGTCTGGCAATATGAATAATAGTGCAAAGTAGAGGCGATCATTCAATTCAATGAACAACTTCTGTTGGGACTCGGACCAGGAAAACTTTGTTTTCACCATACTGTTAGTAATTTGACTCAAAGGCCAACTGAAATGGGTGAGTCCCAACATGAGCCTATGATAAAAATTTGCAAGGCCAAAAAAGTTGTGAAGCTTCATTAGAGTGGTTGGATCTAGCTAATCCCGAATGATTTGGATCTTGGTCGGGTCCACATACAGACCACACTCATTTATGATGTACCCCAAGTATTGGACTTGCCTCATGCCAAAGGTGCATTTTTCCAAGTTGGCACATGATTTGTGCTATCAAAGGGTATGAAGGACCTGCCAAATGTGTTATATTTGTTCTTCCCAACTCTTGCTAAATATGAGGATGTCATACAAATAAACCACCATGGACAAGTTGGGGAAGGGACACAAGATGTCATCCATTAGCCTCATAAAAGTAGCGGGGGAATATTTTAACCCAAAAGGCATAACCAACCATTCAAAAATGCCTTGCTTGGATTTAAAGGCAGTATTTCATACATTTGTGGGCTCTATAGAAACTTGGTGATAACTAGACTTCAAATCAATATTGCTAAAATACTTGGCCCCCTTGAGTTGGTCGAGCAAGTCATCAATCTATGGGATTGGATACATGTTCCTAAGATTGGTTTTGTTTAATTCCCGATAATCAATGTAGAGCTTCCAGGTTCCATCCTTCTTTTGTACTAATACAATCAAGCTCCCACAAGGTAAGGAACTTGGTTGGATGTGCCCTTTTTGCATAAACTCTCGGACTTTCCTCTTGATCTCTTCATTCTCCATAATGGAGAGGTGATATATCAACCCATTGGGTAGAGGTTCTCTAGGCATTAGATTGATTGAATTCTTGACCTAACAATGCAAGGGTACCCCTATGGGTGAACAGAATATGTCCCTTTATTCCTCCACGAACGCATCCACCTTCTTCTGCTTCTTGGAGGAACCCTTCCCAGAGGCCATGAATGTGGCTACAATCTTCCCCTTACTCTGAAAGATAATAAGAAAGAAAACAAAGTTCTAAGTCTAGAAGATGACCATACTGCATTTCTTAGTAGAGACCAAAGAGATGTTGGTAGGTGGGGCCACCTCAGGTACCTTGTATAACTTAGCACCTAAAGAAATAATAATAGAGAAAGGTCTCATCCTTGGTGAAGCCACCATATGGTCTATGACTTCGGATGTGTTGTAGTGGATAGGCCTAGATGCTTCATGGCCTATGTTGAAATGAGGTTATTTTGGCTCTACTGACAATGAATTGTAGCGGAGAACCCTTCACCCACATTAGTGAGTGGAATAGGTGCTCCCCTTATTCTAGATCTTTACACTAAATTTTTTGTATCTTAGTGGTGGCCACCATGGCACTAGGATCTAAATCAGTGATCTTCTTCCCTTTTTCATTCCCCTTGTTGGGTTCTAACTTAGAGTCAGAACATTTGTTAGACTCAGAAGCCTTCAACTCGACCACGAGTGACTACTTTGCCTAATGCTCACTTGTGTTGTGAGTGGAGCTCTTATGGAACTCACACCACTTTGTTGTGTCCTTCTTTGTCTTCATGTTGTTGTTCTTTGATTGCAGCTTCAACGAGTTATCCTGGGTCACCCCACCTTGGCTTTTCCCTTTACTCTGTGGTTTGGGGGAACCTTTCCCTTCCTTCAGATTCATAGATCCAAAGTCTCGCTTTTCTTGTTTAAGATTATGCTCAATCTTGACAGCATATTTGGTACATCGTGTCAAGCAAGGAGATGTCCAAGAACTCCGCCTCATCGTAGATGTATATGTGTAGGCATCCGTAGTACTTGAGTGTGAAATGTTTCTCAGAATCCTTGATACCAAACTTTGTGTGAAGGGTATGAAAAACATTGGTAAACTCCATCATGCTTTGGTCCCTTCCATGTCGTAGTGTGGTCCAATTTATGTATTTATCATCATAGCTCCTGACAGTGTATTACAACTCCCTGATGGTGTCCCAAAATGAATCCCTAGTGGGTGCAGCTAAAAATAGTGAAGGTTTACTTTCATCCTTCTGCTCATAGTAGGTTTCCCATGAGTCCTTGATGTGGGGAACAACTTTGAGAAGATAAAAAGTAATATTTTCCTAGATGCAAAAATCATGAACAAAGAAATATCATTATAGTATATTTAGCCATTTATCTTGGGAGTCCGAATATATTTTACCCTCAAATATGGAAATGTCAAAGTTAGGTTGTACCTTAAAGGGTATGGCACTTCTAGAGTAGCTATTGGAAGTAAATGCATCACCCCTAGGTAGCCATTGAAGGATCTTGGAAAGGTTGTGCATCATGACATTCCTTTGTCACTCGAGGGCTTCTGCGACTAAGTTTTTGATAGGACCTTTTGTCCCCTTGTCTTTCTTTTCTTCTTCCATGGGAGGTCTTCAGGATTTGCGAGGCTATTCTTGCAAAGGTTTGACCAATTCAAGCCCTAACTCCTTATATACCAACCTCATTGGGGACATGCAAAGAAAAACAGAGAAATAGCATACTACTATGATACAACTAATCTGAATTTAAACAGGAATGAAACAAACTACAAATATAACCATAAATACAATGATGCATCACAAATAGCACTTCACTTCATTAATATCAAATACTGAGATATGCTTATAAACAGAATGGAAATAAGACTATCTCGGGAGATTGTACCTTTCCTTTGAGAAGAGATGTGGAAGCTAAGTGTCTTTGAAGCATATTACAATGAGGCTCAAAGGTCTATTTATTATTGTGGAACATTGGAAACCTATAAACATCTAGAAACCTAACCCTAGGAGATGAAGCAGCACACTATGGGCCCTGTTTGGGTAAATTGGTACATCAATTTCCTAGGGTCATAACTTTGGCATATGATCTCTATTTGACACGCAAATTACCTCCTTAGAAAGATATATCTGAGGACTACAAGTTTCAAGTGCCCAACATCAATATATACCCCACTTAAACCCTGGATTTTCCAAAACAATGTCGTTTCGGGCCTCAAAACGGCTTTGGAAGTTGAGGACCCAAAAAATGGCCAGAAATAGTAAATTGTGCTACAAATAAGGAAATTCAAAAACTGAAAGATATAGTGGTGGGGGTCCAAGTGGAATAGGTAGGTGGTGACCAGCACTCACCTTGATGAAATGGAGAGATGTGAAATTCCAAAAGAATCTTTTGTTCAAGTTGGGAATTCTTACAAAGATATAAGTGATCTTTGTACCATGATGAATCAATTTTCCATCTAAATGCATCAGATGTACTGGGATCTTGCTACAAATTTTGAATGAGTGACCACACCTCTTCACCATTCTTCCATTCATCTCTTTCTTTGGTTATCCACTTAGGTTTGGTAAGAGAATGGCACAAAACAATGCTTCCACATCATCATCCTTTCTTGAGAGTGCATCTGCAATGAAATTTTTCTTCTCTTTTTTGTAGATGATTTCAAAGTCATAGCCCAACATATTTGTCACCAATTTTTTATTCTCTTCTAATGATAATATTTGTTACAAAAATTATTTAATACTATCATGATTTTTTTTTACATTGAAGTGTCTTCCCATTAGGTAAGGTCGACATTACTTTAGTGCATGCAATATTTCCAACTTTTCCTTCTCATTAATAGGTTTGTGTAAATACTTTCCTTTGATTGGACGACTTTAAAAGGAAATGGGTCTTCCTTCTTGCATCTAAACAACACCAATTCCATGTTCTCAATGCTTGGCACATTTCCTCTTTAGGATGTTCAAAGGCTTTTGTTGCTTCTAGAGTCCAAGAAAATGCATCTTTCCTCAGTAATGATTTTATAAGTGTCATTATTCTCCCATAATTCTTAACAAACTTTTGATAATACCATTTCAAACCGAGAAGACCTCAAAGATGCTTTATGGTTCTGGGGATTTTTCATTCCTTAATGGCTTTAATTTTGCTAGGGTCTACCTTAACACCCTCATGAGATACAATATGACCCAAATATTCCCCCTCCCATTCTCCAAAGAAATATTTGGAGCTTTTTTCATATAATTGTTTCTCCTCCAATAGTTTGAGCACCCTATAAACATCTTGAACATGATCCTTCCAAGACTTATTGTACGTTAGTATATCATAAAATAATACTAACACAAAATTTCTATGGAAGGGTTTCAAAATGGAAGTCATCAAACCTTGAAATGTGGAAGGTGCATTAGTAAGGCCAAAAGGCATGACCAAAAATTCATAATGACCCTCATGAATTTCGAATGTTGTTTTCGGAATGTCTTCAATCTTCATTCTAATTTGATGATTTCTTGAATGACGATCCATCTTGGTGAAGTAAATTGCTCCATATAATTCTTCGAACATTTCATCAATGACAACAATGGGAAATTTATCTTTAATATTGATCTTTTAGAGCTCCCTATAATCCAGACACATACAGCATGATCAATCCTTCTTATGCAACAATATACTGGAGAAGAGAAATAAATTTGACTAGGTTGAATTATACCGTCCTCTAGCATTTCTATGACAATATCTTCCATTTCACTTTTTTGGGCATAAGGATATCTATAACATGTGACGTTTGGAGGAAGACTTCCTAGAATGAAATGATAGCATGACCATGATCATGAATTGGTGGGAGGCCTTGAAGAGTCTCAAACACTTTGGAATGGTTTTCCAAGATGTTTTGGAGATCTAGAGGAATAGATGATTTCAATGTTTGAACCTATAATGAGCATAATTGTGAAATTATGCCCTGTTCTTCTTTCTTCGTAAGCTTTGTCGTGCCATTAGAGCTCATTATATTTGCTAGTTTCCCTATGATACCCCTTAATTCAGCTTCCTTTCCTTCCTAAAACAAAATCAAGAAAAGTTCTTAAGAATTGAAAGCTATCGTTGCCATATATTATAACCATTAGAATTCTAGTATAACATCAGCCCCAGCCATTGGAATAGAAAGAATTACACTATTCAATACATATTCCCCAATGGCTAGCCTTATATTATGGAACTTTCTAGAGAAATTTATAGTTCCTTCCTTTGCAACCATCACTTGACACTATGGGGCTAGATATTGGAAGAAATTCAATTCATTGGCTATCTTATAATGAATAAAATTATTGGTACTACCTGAATCAATCATCAATATTACCTTTTTATTCTTCATATCTCCTTCTATATTGAGAGTTTTAGGAGTGGTAATTCTTGCTTAATGTATTACAAGATATGGTCAAATTCATTTCTTCTTTCTTTAGGCTTGGTTCTTGGTGTATATCTTCCTCTTTTGATGTTTCTTGTTCCTTTTCTTCCTCCTCTTCACAATATATGTAGAATAATGTATTCTCAACACACTTATGAGATATAGTCTATTTTCTATCACAGCTATAACAAAGCCCTTTTGCTCTTTTTCCATCCAATTTTTGTGCCGTCAACATTGTAAGTTGCGTAAGACTTAGAGCAACAACAATTCCTTATTTATAGTTGTGAGGTAGACTTCCTTGTTTCCATAATTTTGCTTTCAACTTCTCTTGCCACCATGAATTCCTTCTCTAATGAATTAGGTTCCCAAAGGCAAACCTCATGTTGGATGTTATCTTTTAAATTCCCTATGAAGACATCAATCCTATGCTCGTCTGGAATATGTGTTGGCTACGTGGGCCCTGACACAGGTTCAGTAGTGAGTTTATCCAAGAAAATCCTGGTACTACTAGCCCATTTGACAATAGTCCACGGAATGCAGACTGAGATCTCACTTGAAGTAGTATGGGAGGGTACCAAAACCAGGTTTTTGCACTGTAGGGATGTCTTGTTGAAGGTTCTAGAGGTTTGCAATCCTAATCTATGAAATGCACTACTTTGCACATCTTTCTATTCTTTGCAACCCATGCACACCTTTTGGAATACAGTATTATTCCGATTCGATCCTTACTGTGCTAATATATTAGTTCTTAGCTTAGTTTGTGCGGGCCCAATATTCTTATTACTTATTCAACTTTCAGATAAGCACGCTTGGTTGAAAATAATATAAATGCATAAATATAACCATAACATAGAAATATAGATTTACAAACAAACACACAATATTCTGAATCAATCTTATCTTTATTAATACTAAAGTTTAGCTACAGACCCATCTCTTCCCTGCGCACTCAGCTACAGGGGTTTACATATTCAGCTGCAAACTCTACTAGGCCTCTACACACTTAGTTGCAGAGCCTCTACCTACCACTACTACCCAATATAATTCAGATCCACTTCTATCTTATAGCCATGCCTTCACATCTATTTATTACCTGCCAAAACTCCCAATTGTCTTTACACTTAGAGCCTCACTCTATTTATACAATCCCATGGTCCACGAACCATTGGTAGGCCTACATACTATACAATAAGTTACATTACTTTAGGGTGGATAGCCCTAGATTCTTCCTAGAATCTTGTGCTCTATGCCCATACTTTGCGAATTCTTTACATTACATTGACCAAAACTCAGTCTTTAAGCCCCAAAAACATGCTATGGGGGAATCTGCTATCCAACAGGCCCCCAACACAATCATCGTCACTCATCCCGAGTCACTTTGTTGTTGCGACAATCTTGGCGTGAAGTCCACGCGGTAGGTCTTGCGCAACTTGGGTGTTTGCAGCAGACTCTTTCGCTGCCTATTGTGCTTGATGCACACGTCTCTCTGAAATTTTTTGAGCAGGGTCACTTTCTTGTCCAACCGCATATGGGACCTACATCTATGCTGACTTCCCTTCAATGGTAGCTGTAATTGTGAATTCTTCATCAATCCATGGTTGGATGCGTGCTTTAAGCAAGGCTTCCTTTTTGTGCACAGTGTCTAATTGGTACTCTAGTGCCCCTGCCTGTTGTAGTCTAGCAAGTAATTCAGTAAGGGAAACCATCTTCATAGTGCCCCAAAAACTGTTGTACTCCTGTTGCAACTCACACACCTCCGTTTCTAGGCATTGTAGGTTCGGGACTTCCTGTAGGTGTATCAGTATGGTTAGTGCTTGCTCCAACATCCTGGTGTACCCCTGCGTCACCTGGCCAATTTGTTCCAACCCCATCTGGATAGGATGGGCATGCTACTCTCTGACTTCTGGGAGTGTGGAAGGTTGTGCCTTCAACCACAACTCGGTGATTTATAGGTTCAGCTCCAACTGAACATATGTTGTTCCTTCCCAGGCCTCGTGGACGATGGCCGCTAATCTATGGACTCACTCTACTGCTAGTAGCTCTCCTATCATGACCAACTATGGAACACTCCTATATGCATCCGCTATAACCGACTCCAGTCCACGAGCTTGCACAACCAAATCATCTTGTTGGATGTTGAGTTGGTCTATGTTGATTTTCTTCTCATGCAGGACCTAGATCGCTTAGTCTTTTTGGGTGCGGAGCTATGCAATGACTGCATCCTACAGTTGGTAATGAATTGCATGTGGCAAGGTGGCCAAGTTGAAGTCAAAACATTTCATGTTGCTCATCACATCCCAGTCATCCTCGCTTGTTGCTATAAGCGTGCCTTCGGGAAATATGATGGTGTTACCCATATGGGCAGGCAACATCTGTTCAGCCTTAGCGGTTGCTGCTGTGACATACTAATCCACTGTGCTTGTTTGTGGGTGATGTACCTATAAACCTTGTAGCTGCACATTGAGTGCCCTCAACACAGTGTTTTGTTCCATCCACAATCCCTAGAGCATGTACTTTGCGACCTCACAGATCGTTTTACTAATATGCAAGAGATCACGTTTTGTGTGGGTGATCGGGTCATCAGACGTCTTCATGCCTTTTCCCTTCTTCCGAGGAGTTGTCATCTCAGCGCCACATGACCTCTTGAGTTGGGTTGATGCAGAACTGGGGTCCACACGTTACTCTGTCCTATCCCCTTACCCAGTCTGCTGCCCCATGGAAATCTCCTAGCCCTCCTCAGGCTCTTTGGTTGGCATGGTTGTGGTCTCTATCATCTACACTGTTGCTGCTGCATCAGTTGCCTTCTACCATGTGGCTACTTCTTGTTCCTAGTGCCTCCTCTCATCCAACTACGTGATGCATAGCTTGGTGTCCTTCTTTCATTGCTGAGCTATGACCTTCTCGATTTCTGCCAAGTTTGAGGCACGCCACTCCGGAGGCCATGCCTCCACTACTGTGAAGATCGGATCATTCATTGTGATGAACAAAAGTTTCACCCATTTTCATGTTGGATCCTTACGTGCCAGAATATACAAGTTATGCATATCCACCTTGAATTTTGCCATGCTTTGCAAGTTGTTATGACTGTAGGGTACAAGCACAGCCTGCGGTTGACCCATGTTCAGATGCTCAGCTCCATGAACACCTATAACACCTTTATCTCACAAATCCTATTTGTGTCTTTTGTAGCCTACAGGGAGGTGTACCTCACGGCTTCAGGGAGGTCACCCTCTGTAGTGGGAAATTGGTTGTCTGTTGGCAGCTCCCCTACAACCAACATGATGGATAAGAGCAACCACGCATAGTGGAAGGTCTTACCCTACTCCTAGCACTCCCTGCAATTCGTCAAGAACTTGCCGCAGAGGAACTGTGCCCAGTTGTACTGGACCCCCTCGACTCATTGCTCTACCAATGCAATCAAAGACGCTGGTACTCCCTTGACACAACATTTCCTCATTAGCTTGCTGGCCAACAGCTGGCTGGCTACACGCACCCCTTGGTCCTTAACGCTTGCTATTGCGTACCCCTAGTTTCTCTATTCTAGTTTATACTTGGCCTTTGTAGCTTCTGTGAGGGCCAAGTCACTGCTTTTTCCTACTATGGTCATGGGGTCATTTCATTTGACTGGTAGTTGAGAGATTGGGTGAATTAAATCGATTGTGATGGGAATCGGCTCCTCGAGCTAGAGATACCCATCATGCACTAGGCACAACGGCTACCTGTTGACAAAAATGGTGATGGGCACGTAGTGGTAGTGGGGTATCCATCACAGATGGAGTAACTCAACCCTCTCCACACCACACAACCATTTTTGCTTCATTAACTTCTCTACAGCCAACTGCGGGAACTTCTCGCTATCTACGAGGTCCTAATGTTCAAGCTTCATAATAGGTACTCATCCCCATGGCAGACCTTCAAACCTTATATCATTGGGTAGGAGCGAAGTGTGGAGCGCACTCTTCATGGCATCCAAGTCCTTCAGTACCTTGGCTTTCCCATTCCATGGGGGGATGTAAGGAGGTAACTTTGTCATGGAAGGCTTTTGGGAGACATCCTCTGCCTCATCGTCTTGTGCCTCAATTTGGGTGATCAGGGCCTACAAGTCATCCTCCTCCTTCTTTGTTTCAATGGTGATGTCTTTTCCCTTCTTTGCCATTGACAATTTGCCAAACTGTGGGTTTCTCGAGGATACATGGCCTGGCCCCATCACTTGCTTATCTTTCTGTGGGTATGGTGTGCATGGTGATTTTGGAACTTTTGGTGTATTTTTTGCCTCTCTTGGCACTTGAGGATGGTAAGAGTACGTGGTGCTTAATGCTCTATACTTGCTCAATTCTAAAACAACCAAGTGTTGCCTTGGAGTCGGCTCTGGGGGTTTTATAGCATCTTTTGAATTTGAATTCAACCCTTCCCCCCACTTCTAAATCATTAATGCCTTCTTGGCAGCAGATCATCACAAATTTAGCTCTTAATTCGTGTCTTAATTGCCCATCGTCTGCTCATTTTTGGCTTAAATTGGACCTCTTGTCATGAACAGTGACAACAACAGTCACCTCCCAACCTACTCGCACAGTAGCGTAGCCCCCTATGTGCGACGACAACCCCTATGAGATACCAATCCTACAAGCAATCTTTGTATCGCACATCTCTCACACAGACTTGTTTATAGTCCGACACTCTCTTTCATTTGCTAGGAGCGCTGAGACTGTGCTCTCCATAGATAGTCAGGTGGTCGCACCACTTGTGTGAGACTTCAATTTACCTTCCATCCCAGTCCATGGGCATCCATCAATTACCCTCACATCCATTAGTGTGTCACATTCCTCCTTGTATGCTACGCTCCCCTATTTACTTTGTTTAGTAAGGTGTGGTCGTAGCCATGGTAGAGGGGCCACAAATTCTTCTAATGCAGTAGTATGGCTGGTTATATCTTGCCCCATCATGCTTAGTTTCTTGGTGCAATATGCTTGTGGGACTTCAATTTCTAGTTTGTTGATTTCTTCATCCAATATCATGCTTTTCCCTCTCAGCCGTACCTGATCTACTTCTGTTCGTGAAGCTCGAAGTTCCCTCGCCAAATGGCTTCCTATAACTGCATAATTCATTTACCCGGGTCATCGCATATTGTCTCAACTATGGGAGCTATTGTATGGGGATTATTCTCTGCTCTTATGCTCTTGTCTCTTCTCATTAGTGTTGGTGTCATTTTTGTGCTTAGGGTTTTGCTCATGGGCTCATAGGCCCATCAAACTACTAGTACGCATAGGTCCCAATCAGTTCGTCTCACCTGGTGAACTCTATTCATGATTCCGCATAGCCTTTTGAATGCTTTGACGTGGAATATTTGTGGTGTGCATCGCTTTTCCTGTTGTTGTGTTTGGTTCTGAATTTCAATCCTTATTTGGGGTGTGCTTGTGTGGACTTTACGGCACATGTCTACACCCATTGAAACAGGTGGGCACGCAAGCTGCTTTTTCCTAGCTTCTTGGCTCTCGTTCACTACTGGGGGCTTCAAAACTGTAAGCACATCTGCCTTCTACATTCATGCCAGTTTACAATGGTCTCCTGATGGGTACTACACCATCGTGCGGGTGTTCTGTGGAGTGCCCATTCTAGCGCACCTTACTGTTGTTGTTTTAGTACTGCGCTTTCAAATTTGTCCAAGAATTCATCCACTGCTGTCACTCCATCATATGTTGGTAGTTCCCTTGCCTCTATCATCATGCAATGTAGTGATCTAATCATCATGTTGCTATTCAGCGTTGTCACTTCGTGTAACCAATTCTGCCAGCGTTCTACTTCTTCATCTGAATCTGAAGTACAGGAGTTGTCACACTCCCATGAGATTATTTGATTTGTAGTTAGGTTGACATGCTCCTGGTCTCTGATTATTATCTACTAAATACAATCTAGCTCATCATTTCTTTCATCGCCGTGCACTGCTTCGGTGTAGCATGCTCCTTCAACTAGGTCTAGTGGGACTACTACACGTAGGGACTTTTTCTCGAATATCATCTTCCACTTCTTCAGGTTGATGACTCGATTCATATCAGTGGCCCAATCTATTCCTAGCAGTATGGGATAAGGATTGTCATCATTGACAATCGTTATTACTTCAAAGTCTATCTGTGTGCTTGCATATTCAATATCAATTGTTACCCACTGTAACCTCCCCATGGGAAAAATCTTCTGTTAGTTCACCATTTGTAATTGAATAGGGGCCACTGCAATGCGGGCCTACACATACGTTCCCATGTTTGCTTTGGTAACACATTCGCATCCAATCCCAAATCTAGGATGACCTGATCCATTTCATACTCACCAATCTACACTCTCAATCTCATTTCCCTCTTGGTGCACAATGCATGCCTTCCTAGTTTACGGACTATGCATGGTTCCCCTAACCCTGTGCACCTAGTGATCAACTTTGTAGTCCCTTAATTTCCTTGTTGTCATGTAGCAGTTTCATGCATGTCCCCAAAAGGGTAGTGAGCATGGAAGGATCCATCCTTGGCTCTGGTTGATCCTTACTACTTGAAGTGGAGGCCTTCGTGAAGCTCTTCCTAGCTTCCACGAATGTCTCCTTTACGCGTTCTAACTCAAACTCAAGTTCGTTTATAGGAGCCTAGCGAACCCATGTATCTCCTTCAGGCTGCTTCCTCATTATCTTCCCTAGTGGTCGCACCACTTTTGAGAATCATGTTTACATTTGTGTCTTCTTTACGTGGTTCAGACCTCATCATTTGGACATTTTGAGTCAGAGGAGGCTGGAGTACCCCTTTGTCACGCATCTATGCAATCAACGCATGATAATCTACTGCTTCATAATCAAATTGAGCACAATATGAATATGATATCCTCGTCAAGTTGGTGGAATCACAGTCGTAGTGCCCTAGTCCTCTGCAATTGTAACAAATCAACTATTTGTGGCCCCTTCCTGGTCCTATTCCTCCTCATCTTCAACCTCACCCTTGAAATCCAGCATGCGTCATCCCTGTAGTTGGGTCGAGGGCTTGCATTTCTGTCTACATCGTATAGGTTGGAGTTTGATCCATCATTAACTCATAAATGTGACAAGTGCACTCGTCATGGACTATTGACCTACAAAAATTACAAAATAACTATTGGGGAGTCTATGTACACTTCTGCAGCAAATGAAAATTATCCATCGTGTGTTTTCCTCCTATCTGATAGATTGTGCACCATAACACAGGGGTCACACTGGGCCCTACCTATGCCTCTGGTCTCAATGCCATTGGTTACCCTCCCACCAAGTAGTTCCTGAATACAACATAGTGATCCTTGTCATGGCCCTCGCCTTTGCATTTTATGCACCATACCTCCTCATGCATGTTTAGCCGTGGTGCACTATCTTGCTTCAAGCTCTACATTTCCAGGTAGAGATTATGTAGTGGTGCGTGGATTTGTTGGACTCCCAACCCAGGATCTTGTATCAAGGTCTCATGCAACCTCATCACCATTTCCAATGCTTTGTTCTGGGTGGAAACTTTCTCTTGCAACAGCGCCATCCTCAAGTCCGATGTCAAGGATGCCACAAACCATGCGCAATGTTGTGCATCCATGAGCATCATATTAGCCTCATAGATCATACTCTTTAGCCACTGATCCAGATCCTAGGGGGTCTTGCCTAGAAGCATCATGATCTCTTTAAACCCGATGATTGATTGTGTCTCTAATTTCAGCCGACTAAATTCTCTGTTCAATGCATTTTGGATCTCTGTTATCCCTATGTTTGGGTGATCATTGGAGTGCTTGATATACCATGTCAATGCATGATCCTACAGTGTGCTAGTGTATCCTCCCTAATGTTGTCATCCATGACACCTTGTGCTTCGCATACTGCTCTTACCACGAACTAGAAATGGTCCAGACCTTCATTCCCTACACCTATGAATATGGGTAGTTTGATCATGCTCACCATGCTGAACTATGGGGGTGGTGAAGGTCGAGTGGGTGGAGATGGAGATGAGGGAGGTAAAGCGGGTGGTGACATGGGTGGAGGTGGAAACTATGAAATGTGTTGTGTTATCAAACTGATTGCACTTCTCAGAGAGACCTGAGTGAGCTCTTCCTCGCTCTCTCGTGAAGGTGAAATAAAGGGACTGTTTCCTAATTCTGTGCTACCTTTGTAGATCTTTCCACTTCGTGTTATTCCAAACATTAATGTATTCGCATAACCCGCTTTTCACATAACAACATCTTAATCCAGGGATTCAAAGATTTAATTTACTTACCTTGTGGTACCTTGAGAAACCATTGTTTTGCTTCACTGTAGCTCACAGTCGTGTCTACCACAAACTCAGTGATAAATCCCTCTATTATCTAGTCAAGCCAATGGTCCACAGATCATAGGATCTTATCTTTTGATGCGTCTAGTCTACACACTAATTCCAGAGTCCACACTATCGGTTGGTTGAGCTTACACATTCCCTCGCTGTTGGCTAATCTCGTGATCCACTGGTACAGTTTACAGGAAAAGGATGTAAAGTAAATCTCATGGATTTTCGTATACAAGTAATGATCCAACCACCTTTTCTCACATATCTGTGGAGTTCTATTTTCCTGTGTTGAAAACTCACGAATATTCTTATACAGCCACTCTTCAATTTCATTCTTTGTTGGGTTCAAGTGGTATGACATCAGACATCCCTTAGGCAAATCTTGGTCATGGCAATGGAACCATTTGTTGGCTACGTGGGGCCTAACCTAGGTTCAGCAGTGAGTTTAGCCAAGCAAATCCTTGTACTACTGGCCCTTTCGGCAAGAGTCTATAGAGAACAAAATGAGGTCTCACCCAAAGTAGTATGGGAGGGTGTTGGAACTAGGTTTCCGCACCCTATGGATGTCTTGTTGAAGGTTCTGGAGGTTCGCGATCCTAATCTATGCGCTTCGCTGCTCCGCACAGCTTTCTATTCTTTGCAACCCACGCCCACCTTTGAGAATACATATATTATTCTGATCTGATCCTGATTGTTCTATTATATTAGTGCTTAAATTAGTTTGTGTGGGCCCAAAATTATTATTAGTTATTCAACTTTTAGATAAGCGCGCGTGCTTGAAAACAATATAAATGTGTAAAGATAACTGGAACATAGAAATACAGATCTACAAACAGACAGACAATATTTTGAATTAATATTATTTTTATTAATACTCAAGTTCAGTTACAGACCCAACTCCACCCTATGTACTCAACTACAGGGGTCCACACACTTAACTGCGGACTGTAGTAGGCCTCTCCGCACTCAGCTGCAGAGCCTTTACCTACGACTACTACCTAATACACTTCAGATCCACTTCTATCTTATGACCATGCCTTCACATCTATCTATTACTTGCCAAAACTCCCGATTGTATTTACACTTAACGCCTTCCTCTATTTATACAATCCCATGGTCCATGGACCATGGGTAGGCTGACATACTATACATTAAATTACATTATATTAAGGTAGACAACCCTAGACTCTTCCTAAACTCTCACACTCTGCGCCTGTACTTCGCGGAGTCTTTACATTACATTGACCAAAACTCAGGCTTTAAGCCCCAAAAACATGCTATGGGGGGATCCACTACCCAACAATATGAGCTACCCAAATATTTAATTTTTGGAAGTGTTCAATGTGCTTCGCCATTGAACCCTTTTGTTTGAGATTTATCAATTGGTTAAAGAAGGTGTTTCTCTTTGTATCTTCATAATGTGCTATCATTTCCTCCATAATAATTGACCAAGTGACAAGTGCTTTGTGAGAAAAAAGCCATCTATACCATACAAACTAATTGGGTTCTAAATATAAAGATGGAATATGTACCTTTTGTGAGGGTTGCACATCATGTAGATAAAAATATTGTTCCATTTGTAGTATCCATGTTACCGAATCCTTTCCATCAAACTTCCTCATATCTATATTTGGAAAGTGGTGCTTCTTAAAAACCACATTGGAGTCTCTAAAATCATAAGTAATATTCCCTTTGTCCTCATCATGATTTTTATGGATTACCTTGTCACCATCGGGAAACATTTCTTGCAACAACTTTGTCAACCCTTCCGAATAGACATTCATCACATCCATGTCTACTTTAAAAACATCCATGTTTCCTTTTATACCATAAATGTCCCCTTTTAATCCATCGATTTCAGCTTTGGTTTCTCATTGTGAGAGAGAAATTTGTTGCACTTGGTCCCGTAACTTTGATATATCATGTTGTAAGTAGTCTTCTTCATGTGTCATAGTACATATTTATGAGGGCTTAGTAGGTGTACAATTATTTTGTTTCGGAGGAATTTGAGAACCAAGTATTTATATCTATGCTTAAATATTCCCTTTGAATCACGTCAAACTGATTTTTCAAACAAAAGTTATGCAAAATTAAGAAATACACACCCTTTTCTTTCTTTTAAGGAACTCTATCTTGAAATGGTTGTACCTCTATAGTTTTGGATCTCCAATGTCTGAAATTTTGTCTTGTGTTAACCCTATCAATCTTATTTCTAATGACATAACTCATACCAATATTGGATTATTTAATTAATAGTTATGTCGATCTCCGACGATGGCCTTATTATGGATTGGTTCAGGAGAGCAAAGTTGTACGGATGCCACATGTAACTGTTTCAACATTCTTCTTCGAATTTTCTATAGATGAAATCAAATTTTGTTCACTTTCAATCATTTTTTACAAAATTCAATTCTGATTCTTGAAACGAAATTTATGATGATTTTGCCTAGGTCGCTTGTTTGAGACTGAATTCTGGGGCATGAAAGAACCCTAACTTTTTTGGACCATATCTCATAAAATATAGCAAACCAAGATCAGAAATTCTAGAACAAATTTAACCAAGATTTCATCTCCTTGTGGTTGCAATTTTAGCTTCTAAAGCTTCATAAAAAAAACATTATAGAAAAAATTCCACGATGGCCTATTTGAAGTAGCGAAACCCTAGAATCCAAAACTCTGATACCAAATGTTATGCAACCATCTCACAAATAGATAGATCAATGACTTAAAAATTATCCTCTTCAAGTGGGAAGTCTCCTTTACATTATATATATGAACACGTATTCAATGATACAAATGAAAATACCTCCTTTGTATATATAGGAATCTTAGGGGTCACAATATAATTAGAGCCTACATAGCAATAATAATGTAAGGACACAACAATAACAATAGTGGTCTTCTATGGGGTGAAAAAATAAAAATATGGGGGCTACATGGGCACAAAAATAACAATAATCGTGCCACAATAAAAATAACAATAAGGGGGATACACTAGTATTATAGGGACCTAAAATTTTGTTGATTAATTATTGTCAAGCAACCAAAATTTTGTACCAGAGAGGGTATCTTCAAGTGCACCTTGATGATTGGAAAGAAAATCTAGTGAATTATTGAATTTCTTTTCTGGTGGATCATCAAGTAGTGTCCCTAATCATTGATGAAAAAATTTTAGGTATGTAAAGAAAAGGTTAAATATAAATTTTTTTCTTATGGATATAATAAGTGGAAATTAGTGTGTGAAGGTGTTGTTGCTATGATCAATACCCTTCAAAAGTTTGCTCACACTTGAATTTTGGAGCCTACTAAGGACCTTGTGATCGATCGCTCTATGTTTACTCCATGGTCATTTGATATTTTGAACATAATTTAAGTATTCTTCCTAGTTTTAAAATGTCAATTCACTTGCACTCACATCCATAGTCTTTGATGAGTTCATGAGAATACTTACTTTATGAAAGATTAAATAGGCATAACATCATCCATCAGCATAGTGCATGTGTGATTTTCAACTCATGTCAATAGTTAGTGCGCACTTTTGTTGACAATTTCCATCACTTTGGTTGCAGTTGTACTTTTATTATGATGAGTTTTCTCAACTGTTGCTTTTGCACATTTTTTGCTTTCACATTCATGTATGTCACTTTTTCTTTTTTTCACTTTATTAAGTGTCATTTTCATGTTATCTTCACTCTAGCATGTGTCATTTTCAAGGTCGTTTGCATTTTGAAAGTGTCATCTTATGTTTTCCTCATGTCGCATGTGTCTCTCTAGCCATTTTCACTCCTTCATCTATCACAACTTTGCACATCAACTAAGTTAGTGATGGTGCACCCTTCTACATCACATAGTCCTATATATCATGCCAAGCACATTCCTATAGCTTAGTGCACCTTTTGGTATCAGTTGACACTTTTTTCATAACTTGTGTTCTAAGTGTTATAATATGTCATTTCAATTATTCCACTTAGAAATAGGTATCACTTGGCTATTGTTTCAAGGTGTGACTAATGTTCATGATTCATGTGCATTTAATTGGCCTGTATTAATGGAATTTATGTACGTGATCAATGTTTGAGTCATGTTAGGATGCATTTCTTTCTCCTACTTTGATGGTCCCACACAGCCATTTTGAGAGGTCTTCTTGATCCTTCAGCCTAGTGCAATTTCTAAAGGCATTAAGCCTCTTACTAGGTGATGAACATAACTTATTCATGAGCCTCATTGACATATATTTCCTCCCATACTTATTCACTAAGTATTTTCTAAGGTGTCCTTCTTCTCACAGTCCATCAATAATTCCTATGGATAAGTCACCTAGCCTTGTGCTACTTCCTTCAATGAAAAATCACATTCCATATGAACATGTAGCCAACATTGGAGAGAATTGTGCCCTCCCAAGTGGAAGTGGACTTCAAAAACTCAATGAAAAAGTAAAATTCATAATAGAAAAGAATTCGAGACAACTAAGTGCAATTCGAAACAACAAAGTGCACTTCAAAAAAACGAAGAATCCTCTATTTCATAAAAAGTGCATGGTGGACTCATGAAGCATGAAGCCTTTGGGAACATGGAAGACTCCTGAAACTTGAAGAATTTTAGTGAACAAATTACTCTTGAAGCATGAATCCTTTCATTGCATGGTGCATTCATGAAGCCTAAATCCTCTTAGCACATGATGCACTCATAAAGGATGAAGCCTTCAGGCGCATGTCACATTCTTGAAGCATGAAGCTTTCATCCTTCTCATTGAGCACATGCCATACTCTTGAAGCCTAAAATCTTTGATCACATGGAAAAGTATTGGAGAATGAAGCCATCATCCTTCTCTCAAAGAGTGCATGGCAAAATTAGAAAACTTGAAGCCTTCATTTGAGCATACTCCTTCAGTTAGAAGAACTGCACCCTCCTAGTTCCTCTTGAGCACACAAGTGCACTGTGAAGGCTTGAAACCTAACCCATTTGTCCCTTTGGAGTGCACCCTTATTCCCTCCTTGATTATTTGTTCACAAGAGCACATTTGGAAGGCTTGAAGCCTACCTCTTACTCCCTTTGGTGTGCCCACATGGGCCCTCCTTAGCTTACTTGAGCACATCTTAGACCAACAAATGATTCTCCTTCATGCTTTAGACCAATGCCCTATGCCCTCGTATTCTCTCTCTCTTTCTTGAGTGAACAAGGACTCCCTGAAGGCCTCTTGTGATTTTTGATGAGCTTGACTATGCCCTCCTAATCAAGCCTTCTTATTTTAACCCTCTCATAGACCTATCAC
Organism: Pinus taeda; assembly: GCA_000404065.3. Lineage (NCBI taxonomy): Eukaryota > Viridiplantae > Streptophyta > Pinopsida > Pinales > Pinaceae > Pinus > Pinus taeda. The sequence goes on along the minus strand of APFE031050835.1, from coordinate 15,326 downwards.
GAGTTGATTATTCCATGAGCTAGGTAAAGGTAGAATACATGTTTAATACTAATTTTTCTTTGTCATGGATGAATTTCATTAGCAAGAGTACCTTACTAACATGACAAGGTAATTCTCAAAGAAGATATCAGAATATAGCATAAAGAAGCACCTGCAGGAAAGAGGAAAAAAAGAAATCTATCATGGAGACATGAAGCAAAGCATGGACTGAGACAGGAAGAATAAATTGCATGATAACTCAAGAGATTTTGATATTGATCAAATACCCTTTGGAGGGTGAAGGAGAAGAAAAAAGTGTATCCTTCATGAAGATGAAGCATAGATCATATCTATCATCAAGAATGCAAGATGAAGCAACAAGGAAGATAGCTTGGCATTTCCACCTCATCATGAAGTGCATGTCATCATTTTCAAGTTGCAATTTATACTTGAACTGTCATTGTAATGGTCCATATGTGTCCATGTGTCATGCCACGTCATCACGTGGAACGTAATGATGTATTCTCAAGAAATGTAAAAAATGAAATGCATGGAAGTCCAAGAGTCATATATGGAATAGGAAAAGTCACTTAGCCATATATGGACAAAATGTCTTTAGGAGAAGTCCAAAAATCCTTAGAAGTTCAACAGTTATTTAGAAGTCCAAAGGAAACATTAGAAGTCCAAGATTCATGAGGGTAATTGAAGATTCATAGGGATATTAAAGTTCATTCCCCTTATTATAAATGCAACTTCAGAACTGAAGCAAAGGGAGCTTTGAGGCTTAAGATTTGGAGTGATAGCCTTATCTTCTCTACTTGGCATAAGAGAGAAAATTATTCTTTATAGAAGAAACAAGTGACTTAATGTTCCACTATTGGAACTAGTGCCTCACCATTGTAGTCCTGTACTTGGATATTTAAGCTAATATTGAATCTCAATGAGCCAACACATTTTCATGCATGTATCATGAATTATTTAGGACTATTATTGGGATTTTTACAATATATGTTGTATTCATATGTACTGGAGAAATTGAACTATTTCAGTGGCTTTTGTACTTATTGAAGGTTTTTTGTATGTGGTTTAATGATCATTGTGTCTATTTGAACTATTTCACTAGATAACTAACAAATCTTTCTTTTCTCATGCATATCTCTTAGGTTTGTACTATTACTTCCTTCTAGAGGCTCACTTTTCTCTCTCCCCTCCTAAAGGTGTCATTTTTCACATTCCAATTGTTGTTTCACAATGTCAACTTACTTGCATTTTTAGGGCTTATGTATATAATATCTTATGTTATCCACTGAAACCAAGACAAATAATTGTGTTATGGAGCTGAAGTTGATATTCCCAATGGGACTCCTACTCCAAAAGGTGTGAGGTCTAACTAAAACTTCAGATAGGAGATACCCCATGTATGTTTGTGGTATCCAATACCTTCAATAGAAGGTTTTGAAAGATATCCCCCCCATCTATTATAGACATTTTTGGGAACTTCAACCCCAATCATAAATGTCCATAAAATGAGGGCTCCTAAGTCCCTAAAAGTGTTGCTTCACTACCTAAAGGAACAAGGTCAGCTGATTACATCATCTCCCAGAAGTTCTCCACTGAAAACTGCTCATAAATGGTCAAAACTGGACCATACTGAAAGCTCAGTGCAGAGGGTGCGATGCACATCACCTTCCCAGTGTACAAGGTGTGATGCACACTGAATTTCTCCTCTGTAGGGTGTGATGGTTGGGAATAGACAAATGGCAGGGAAAAAATTTGAGGTGGAAGATCATGGAATCTTCTAGAAGCTTCCCCTCTGACACTTTCCTCTCCGTTTTTGACCAGGGATGAGTAAGAGATCATCATTCTCCAAGTGGAAGCAAGAACTATCAGAGAGAGGAGACTAATCAAGATCCCAAAAGATTACTCACCTCTCTGTAATCATCTATATATGGATCCCTCATCACATAGATCCAGAGGCTGGAATTTTGTATCTTATAGAGAAGTGTTGTTGGTTTTCTGGTGTACATTCATAGTGTTGGGTGATCTAAGCTTTGCTTGTGGTGAAGAAGGGCTTCCTAGATGGAGGATGATGCTGGGTCAAAACATATGGTTGTAATCCTCTTGCTACTTTTCATCTTAATAAAGCTATTCTATTTTTCTTCCATATTCTTGTGTACTTGTTTATATATGCATTTATATGGTTAAGACACATCTAATCCTGTGTTATTTATGAATATAAATCTTTGTTTCTTCAATATGACTATGTTGCTATGATTCCACAAGTTCTCTCTGGAGCTGGACAGGCGAAGAAGAAGCGGCGAAACTCTATCAAGAAGGAGAGGAAATCAAGAGCAAGACTAAGGTTGGTCTTCTTGGTTCTCCTCTTGTCTATTTTCGTAAAAGAAAACGAAAGTAGACTTTACTTGTTTGTTTCTAAGATAGCCACCCATCGTAGTGGGAATAGTAGCATCCAAGTGGACACTATTCCCGATAACAAAATGGCGACTCCACTGGGGAGCGACTAGATTGTTTGTTAGCCTATCTATCTTTGTTTCTTTTATAAACTTACAGACGGAGCCTGAAGTCAAGCCAGCTAGCCTTCAAACTGCATTTGTTATACAAATGCAAAGTAGATCAATGTTGCTTCAGTCTATCTTTGGGTTTTGTTTAGGAATTAAGCAATAGATCTGCAAGAAATCTAATTGCCCTAAGTGGTGGCTCTAGTAACCTATTTAGATCACCCCTGTGTTTTACATACACTGACCATTACTTACTCGGCCTAAATCCCTGAACTGAATTGCAAACTGTGAGTGAAAACTTGTTTAAAGTCTCACACTGTTACTATCGTACACTACCTTCAAGGTGAACTGTATGCATCACACTTCCTGAGTGTAGTAGGTGCGATGCATACTGGTTTCACTGTGTAATAGGTGTGATGGTCGGGGAGGGTTAACTTTACCCTCAAGCTGTGGTTTTTTCTCACTGTTTTCATTCGTATTTAGGAGTTTTGTTGTCTGTAGTTAGTCTATTTCCGTGAAAAACCCCTTCTCTTGCATTATTCCACCTCCTTAGTGCAAAGAATTGTAAGTGTTTTTTATGTATTGTGCATCATTTTCAGTTCTCTTTTGCAAAAAATAGCATAGTCGAACTGTTGTTTCTAGATCTGAAAGTGTCATAGCTGTCGTTTTCAGTTTTAGAAGACAATCCCATTGTTCTTGATAGTTGATTATACAGTTACTATTGCATATGATTTTAATTAGTGGTTTTTAAAGTGTCGAAAAGAAATTTTCATTTCAAAATCGCAAAGTGTCTCTCTTGCCTTCACTTCATTTTGAAAAAAAAAATCGTTGAGTACTGTCGCTTGAAAAGTAATTCATATTTGCACATAGCTTTCTTATCAATCATTCATACATTAAGAAGGCTGAAAACAAATACATGCGTGTGCATTTGCATTTCAACAACTTGGTTTGGTTTAGGACTGTGCATTCAGTGTGTGCTCTGTGCTCTTTGCAGAAAGATTCTTAACTTTCTTTCCTTAGTAGCTAGGATTTTCATTGCCGAAACAAGATTAAACTTTTATTTATCATCTTAGACTACATTTTAGGAATTATATACACATCAAGCGGTGAACCTGAAAGGAAAATTGTTAAGCAAGATCAACTTAAAATAAATTTAATGAATCTAACAACGCTTTGGAACTTAATGCACAACATCTAGAGGTCTTGGCTAGAGACGTATTCCGGCATCGTAAAACATGGTAACTGTTGTTTTTATTGTTATTTGGGTGGTTCCTCTACTCTGAGATGGCAAGTTCTAGTACGGACTTGTGCTCCCACGTACCATCCAGTATATATTGGGAGACCACAATAGGCTGCATCCTTTATCCTTAGGAAGCCATGTCTGCCGCCCTATCGATCACAATGCACTAAACACAGCATTCGGGAAGATTGACTATCGTACTGTAAAAAGTATTTTGTAGTTTTGTGATTGATTTGGTAATCCTCTCTGCCTATATCTCTAGAGAAGTGCATTTTTCTCCTTTTCAGAATCATTAAAAGAAAAGGTCCTCTGAGCACTTGTCAATTCAGGCTCAATTAAAATTGAAGGCGACTAGAGTCATCTTTTGTTTTTTCTCCACTCTTTAAAATTGAAAAAACAAGTTGTGTCAACGTGTCTAAAATTTATTTTAATCGGAATAACATCACAAATTCCCCCCGTTAGTCTTTAGGTTGAGAAAATGGAGTCTACCAACCAAGGATTTCCCCTTGGAGGAAATCCTCGTCCCTTCTCCTCTTGGGGAGATGTTGCTGTACCCCATATGACCACTTTGTCACTTCCAGAATTGACAATTGGTTTGCATGTCTAGCTCTTCTCTACCTCTGTTGTTCAGAATCTCGTAATTCCTAAACAGTCAAATCAGTAACTAGATGACACTAGAGTTGCCTCCCAACCTTCTACTTCGTCTGATTCTCCCTCTCCTCCTTCCTCTTCACTTGATAAAGTCAATAAAGCTAAAAATCAAGTAACTGAGAAGACGAAGAAGTAGAAAGAGAAAAAGGAAAAGAAGAAAAAGGAACCAAAATTAAAAGGGGGCAACCAAGCTTCATCTAGCGAAAATCCTCACACAACACCGTCGAAACCTAAATTTCCTTGTGTCATCTACAATGGAGACCACTATCACCGATATTGTCCCCGCATCCCCTGGATCTTAAGGGACTGGTCTCCTCGTTTGCATAATCCGGTGGCATCAACCTCTGATGATCATGTTGAATGCACACCATCAATCAGTGAAAGCGAAGCACATGGACATAAAAGGAATCCAAAATTTCCTTGTAAGTTGTGTGAAGACAATCACGCCATCCACCGTTTTCCCTTCGTTGATGAAGCTAAAATAGTTTTAGATTATTGTACAGTTTCACCGCTACAGCTTCCTCCTAGATATAAAAAACTCTTGCCAAGTCCTCGCCTGGTTGAAAACCCGACTGGCCCATCATTGTAGTCGGCCGAAGCATTTATCATTGAAAATGAACCCTCTAAATCCATACCAGATGAAAGTCAAAAGGTCAAGACGACAGTTGACCCGGTATTGCCTTCAGAGTGTTCATCTTTGAATGATACCGTCACTGAAGAGAAAGAGAATGACACCGTTCAAATTCTTTTCATCAACACAGACTCTGATGAACTTGGGGGTAGTCCTGCCATTCCTTTATTGCAGGAAGGAAGTTCATCAGAGTCATATCCGATTGTCTATTGGGTCCCACCACCAAGAAACCTAGTCGTTTCCTTTGACTAGAATCTACTAGGTAGACCCCGTTTACTAGCTAGTGTACCATTCATAATCATTGTACAAGCTTACAGAATGGTTATGGTTGGTACCATCATCGATGAAGGTGCTTCTGTGAGTATCCTTTCCTCAACTGCTTGGAAAGCGCTTGGTTCGCCATCACTTTTGCTTGAAATCAGAAATATGACAGGCTTCGACAAAGGAACCAGTTGACCTTTAGGGATCCTTCCAAATGTTCCCATTACTTTGAGAAGGAAAAGCGTTCACATGAATGTGATGGTAGTTCAAGGACCCTTGGATTATAATCTACTCCTTGGATGTGACTATATTTATTGCATGGGAGCCATCGTCTCCTCACTCTTTAGAGTAATGTGTTTTCCGCACGAAGGCAGGATGGTCAAGCTCGTAGAACAAATGTCATTCCCCAGTTCACGCATTGTAAATAGTAAAATTCCATCCCTAAATGGTCTTTTCACGTGAGGAATGTCTCATCGATCTCCAGTCTATCCACTTGATGAGCACGAGTAATTCAGGAGGATGTGACTGAAACCTAGGGGGCATGCACCCTGGTCTGTTTTGGTAGGAAAACCTTGGTTATAGAGTAGATTTCCATGAGGGATATATGACTACTCTGACGAACCCGTCCTTATAGGAAAATGGGATCAGGCTGGAATAAGATACCTTCGTTAAAGTTATGTGGGTGGAGTATCTCTACGCCACTCCCCTTTGTCTATTTCGGTAGACATCGCCAAGGGAGCTTTCTGTCTGCTACGCAGATGAAACTTTCATGGTAACCTGGGAATTTTTCCCTATACCTAGGGGCATGCAAACCTTTCCGCATGCAAGTGAAGAGCGGCTATTTATTTTTTAAATTTGTAGGACCTCTAATCCTTTAAACCCGTAAGGCTAGTCGTTTCCTAACTTGCATAAAGAAAGGATCTGGGGAAAATCTTGAGAGATGTAAGCCCCTTCAAAATAGCATCTTGAATGAGACATTCTTATCATACAACTGGCAAGAAATGTTACCGCAGGGTTCAAGCTCATTAAAAAATAAATCCTCCACGAGCAGTTTTAGATCATAGTTCAAGCTCGTTAAAAAATAAACATAAGTCATGAGCAAATGTTTCCCCCAGTGTTTAAGCTCATTAAAAAATGAACCGGTAAATAACCATTGTGAATTCCTTATCGCCGGTTTTTGAGCCTTGGTTGTGTTCTCATCATCACCTCCACTCTGTTTTTAGCCAGTCATTCACCCCCATATAATTGTTTACCCCTTCGAGGAACTTCTGCGAAGAGTGATTCTATTAGCCATCCTTGTGACACTATCGTGATTGGAAAATTCCAAATCTTACCTAGAATCAGCTGCTACCCGAAATCATCACCCATTCCTCGAAAACGAGTCTTCTTTAAGCTCTTTTCACCTGACTCGTAAAATATGAAAAGATTTTCGAGTGACTGGCCTCTCCGGCTCGTTAAAGTCATCGGAAGTGTTATCGCTCCTCTAGATTTTAATCTTTTTGGACCTGAGGGATTATTACACAAAAGGATCGAGTGCTTGTCTTGTTTGGCTCGTTGAAACTATTGAAAATTCATCCCTTTTGTATTATTTTATGCTTTTTCAGACTCAAGGGATTGCATGATGAAAAATAACCACTGGAGTCTCCTTTCCGTTCCTTTCAGACTCTTTAAAATTGAAAGTTACTGAGTTATATTTGTCATTAAACTCGTTAAAACAAAATAGCAACAAACTCGTCCGCATGGATGAGAATGAGTTTCATTGTTGCTAGGCTCGCTAAACTATAGTGATAGGTTCGCCTGAAGGGTGGATTATAGAAGAAGCATATTTTATCCTCCTCAAGCTTGACAAAAATAAAGAGGTACTAGTCAGCAATGACTGGGGAAAATTCGGAAGAAAACTTGAAGAAACTTTCTTGGTAGCAAATTACTCTTGAACATGACACTTTCCTTCCACATCCATGCTGGCTTGGGTTCTTCCATTCACTAGTCATCACCATTGGTCCATCACACCATCCATCTTTGGGGTTAACGCTACCAATCCATCATTAGTGTCACTGATATGTTCAAGAGAAGTCATTCAGAAAATTCACCTATGTCTCACCCACTGCAATACATTCACACTCCATTCCTTCATGACCGCCACCCTGAACTCTGTATCGTCATATTGTTTTCACCTCCAAAATCATTTGCTTCATTCCGTGTCATTGATGTGCGATTCATTAAGTCCCTCCTATGGTGGGTCACTTCTTGTCGACATCAGATCATTATCCAAGAAGTTGAATTAGGAACAACACTTTTGGCGACAGGTTTACCTCAATGGCCTTCGACCAAGAGATTCTACGTGGTGTTTAACACCAAGTCCTTTTTCACACCACGTGAATTGTACTATAGTACCTTGAGGATCATTGTCATTATTTGTGATTCCTCTCGCACCTGTTAACAACTTACATCATTGGTTGGTAATCAGGCAATGTCTTTCCATGTTCAACTCCAAAACACTTTTCACATGGATCGACTTGTACTCCGAGTGAAGATTAAACGAGTTTTGAAGACCCCGGATCTAGTTTCATCCATCCGGGTTGTGATATATTCAGGAATATAAAGACATCAAGTGTACATCATTGCCGAGCAGATGATCATCCAAATCAAAGGATGATGAGTCCATATCATCAGTCTGTCACATAGACGATTGTCTGTCCTATGTACATGAAAATGAATTTATAAAGCTGAGTATGGGAATGCCTACCTCAGCTAGATCATGAAAAAATGTTGTCAAAATAATGTATTGTATTGTATCTGATTACAGGTCACCTCCCAGCTCGGAAAAACTTCGGATCCTCATAGTAAAGCATTTCACCTGACATCAGAAAGATTAACGACCTCATGCTTTAGGGGGCAACCATTATAGACATTTTTGGGAACTTAAACCCCAATCATAAATGTGCATAAAATGACGGCTCCTAATTCCCTAAAAGTGTCGCTTAACTACCTAAAGGAACAAGGTCAATTGATTACATCATCTCCCAGAAGTTCTCCACTGAAAACTGCTCATATGGTCAAAATTGGACCATACTAAAAGCTTAGTTCAGAGGATGCGATGCATATCACCTTCCCACTGTACAATGTGAAATGCATACTCAATTTCTCCTCTGTAGGGTGCGATGGTCGGGAATGGACAAATGGCAGGGACAAAATGCGAGGTGGAAGATCATGGAATCTTCCAGAAGCTTCCCCTCTGACACTTGCCTCTCTGTTCTCGACTAGGGATGGGTAAGAGATCATCATTCTCCAAGTGGAAGTAGGAACTATCAGAGAGAGGAAACTAATCAAGATCCCAGAAGATGACTCACCTGTCTATAATCATCTATATATGGATCCCTCATCACGGAGATCCAAAGGCTGGAATTTTGTATGTTATAGAGAAGTGTTGTTGGCTTTCTGGTGTACGTTCATAGTGTTGGGTGATCTAAGCTTTGCTTGAGGTGAAGAAGGGCTTCCCAGCTGGATGATGGTTCTGGGTCAGAACATATGGTTGTAATCCCCTTGCTACTTTTCATCTTAATAATGCTATTCTAGTTTTCTTCGATATTCTTGTGTACTTGTTTATATATGCATTTATATGGTTAACACACATCTAGTCCTGTGTTATTTATGAATATAGATATTTTTTTCTTCGATAGTAGTATGTTGTTGTGATTCCACATGTTCTCTTTGAAGCTAGGCAGACGAACAAGAAGCGGTGAAACTCTATCAAGAAGGAAAGGAAATCAAGAGCAAGACTAAGGTTGGTCTTATTGGTTCTCCTCTTGTCTATATTCATAAAAGAAAACAAAAGTAGACTTTACTTGTTTTTTACTAAGATAGCCACCCATCTTAGTGGGAATAGCAGCATCTGATGGACACTATTCCCGGTAACACCATCGAAAGTGATGCAACAAAATTCCCAAGCAAAATGTGTCATCTATGATAACCTTCATAATGCATATCTGGAGAACATCGTGGATCTAACATATATAAATGATATATGGAATAAATTGTGAATCTTATATGGAGGTAATAGTAGAAGTAGAAATGGATAGAAGAAGAACAAAAAGAAAAATAATAAGAACGAACCTGAGAAGAAAGAGTATTAGTCTGATGAGATTCATCACCTTAGTGGGAGCTCAACATATTTTCAGGTGAATAAATTAGAAAATCAAGAACAAAGTGTATTACAACAAGGTATATATAAAGGAAAAATGTTGATGAGATTTTTCTGAGTTATGCATTAGATGATTTTGATGATAACCATTTAGATCGAATTAGTCAAGAGGACGATGATGCAATGGTTCTTAAAGTTGAACTTGTGTTATCTATTATTGTAATAGACAAGTTATTTGTTGAAATAAGTATGCTAACAATGGTGTGCTGAGATCAAAAAAATGTGTTTCATATCTTTAATGCTAAGGAGTTTGAGCTTAAAGAAGAAATTATCATTTTGAAGGCCCATATTTAAGAAGCCAAAAGAGTTGAAGAGGTGATGGGAAGCCAATTGAAAGAGAGAGGTGGTGGATTCGAAGAGGTATAGGATGAGATTGTCCCTATGAGGAAGTAGCTTGTAAAGAAAGGAAATCAGATCAATCATAATAAGAGTACAAGGCTCTTGGAAAACATGATTACCAGTCAAATATCTCCCTTGATCAGATCTGGCCTTGGATTTCATAAGGGACAATCTAGCTCACAAGTGCATGTAAACAATGATGCAAAACCTAAAAATAATGTAGTAGATAATGGCACAAAGATTATTAGTGAAAGAGAAAGGAAGTAGCATATTTACAATCTAAGAAGCATACCAAGAGGAGAAATTACGAGTAAACTATTATTCACTCCAAGAGAATACTTTGGAAGATATGGAATATTTCAAAGGAGAAGAAATAACCCCTTTACTCCCTTGATGGATGAGATTTAGTTTTATAACTATCACTACTTCAGACATGTTGCAACCATCTCTAGAAGTGTTACAACAAAATCTAATAGGCCTTGGAGAGGGAAACCCTAGAAGGTATAAACTAGACCTATAAGCAATAATGGGGTACTAGCCCAATGTCACCACAACCAAAACCCCCTAAAATTTTTGGACTTTCACCAATAAGAGGATTTGAGCTAGGAAAGATCACTTATAATTAGGGGTTATTTTAGGCGCGAATGTTCGGCCTTTGGCGAAAGTAAGGGGTTTTAAATTTTTAGTGGGGGAATATTCTGTATCATAGTACATTTTTTCAAATCACCTCAAACAGCCCACCTTATTTTAAGGGAGAAGGTAAAAAAGGTAAATTTAGCCCTTGAAATTAGGAGTTACAACCTTCCGTTCTCCCATTTTCAAGAGTAGGTTTTATTTAAGTGAATCCATTCGCCCATTTTCAAGAATAGGTTTTATCTAAGTGAATCCTATGGGCCAAAGGACCAAATACCATATTTATAAAAGAGGTATGGTAATCAATAAAAATATAAATAAATGAGAGGTGTGGTAAATAAATAAAGAATTTTTTTATATTTACTCCATAAGTCACCTTAGGTACATGCAAGGGTGTAAACAAATCAAAATATAAGTAAAGTGGAGGTATGGTAAATAAATAAAACCTCTTTTTATATTTATTTAGTCCATAACCCTCGTTCTATTTATGAAGGCTCAAGAAAGAGGTTTTATTTAAGTGAATCCTATGGGCCAAATACCATATTTGTAAAAGAGGTATGGTAAATTAATAACAATATAAATAA